>MJUT01019716.1:49636-59981 GCA_002080005.1 Gigantidas platifrons | reverse complement strand
CTACACCTAACTCAACAGAAAGAGATAAACTTACACGTAAACTCAACCAAAACTATCTACTTGTGGGAGATAGACCTATAACTAATCCAACAGAGGGAGATAAACTTACAACAAAACACAACCAAAACTATCTACTTGTGGGAGATAAACATACACCTAACCCAACAGATTGAGATAAGCTTACACCCAAACTCAACCAAAACTATCTACTTGTGGGAGATAAACCTACACCTAACCCAACAGAGGGAGATACACTTACACCCAAACTCAACCAAAACTATCTATTTGTGGGAGATAAACCTACACCTAACCCAACAGAGGGAGATAAACTGACACCCAAACTCAACCAAAACTATCTAATTGTGGGAGATAAACCTACACCTAACCCAACAGAGGGAGATAAACTTACACAAAAACTCACCCAAAACTATCTAATTGCTGGAGATAATCCAACATCTCAACCCAACCAAAACCTGAGGCAAATAAATCTTAACCTGAGCCTAGTCAAGATTATATATTCATGAGGATAATAAACCTACATCTAAAGCCAGACAGGTTTATATATGCATGAGGACGCTAACCCTACATCTAAGGCCAGTCAATATTATATATGCATTAGGGTGACAACCCTACAGCTAAATCCAGACAGGATTATATATGCACGAGGACACTAACCCTACATCTAAAGTCAGAGAGGATAATATATGCATTAGGGTGACAACCTTACATCTAAAGCCAGACAAGATTATATATGCATTAGGGTGACAACCCTACATCTAAAGCCAGTCAGGATTACATATGCATTAGGGTGACAACCCTACATCTAAATCCAGTCATGATTACATATGCATTAGGGTGACAACCCTATATCTAAAGCCAGACAAGATTATGTGGATGGAAATCCTTGTCCTGACTTACAAATCTAGGTTGGTACATCTGAGCAATGTGATCTTTGTCCCCTCTTAATAATTAGATCTCCAACGAAAAAACAATTTTAAACAGACAATAAAAATTGCACATATTAACAATAATGAACAACATAAATATGGACATTAGATCACTGACAAGACTTTTACCAGACCTGACTGTATATATAGTTATATGTCGGGTTTCCTATGAGAAGCAGGAACTGCTTATCCTTCGCGAGCACCTGAGTTCATCCTCAGTTTATTCGTGGGGTCCGTGTTGCCAATCTTTTTTAGGTTTTTGTGTTGTCCTATTATGTTTCCATGTTCTGAGTTCCGTGTTACGATTTCCGTAACGATTTCAAAAAAAAAAAAAAAAAAACTTCGGTTCGACTTTACCTCCAATTGTGTCGCCTGCGATACACAGAGGCCACATATAGGGAGCACTATCTGTCGTCTTGCGTCGACGTCACAATAATTTCTGTCACATTTTTTCCCAGGAACCACACAGGCCAGCTTCTTGATATTTGGCACATAGCATCAGTATGGAGAACTGTATCGTGTAAGACAGTTTCGAATCTACCGCATGTCCACTTCCTTTTTGACGGAACTTAGAATATCTTTGATATAGAAAATAAGTTCGCAGGCGACGCATGTCTTCCCTGGAAGACTTACCACTAAGTTTTCAAAAGTGCTCAAGTCTTATTTACGTTAATTGTGTTCCTTCGATTTTCTCTAACGTTTAAAACAGCTGGGTCAGCACAAATCTTAGTTAACTGACTACTATATATCTGTGTAAGATCAGAATGAATAGGTCACAAATTTGTTAGAATTATATAATAAGTACATGACAGTACTAAACTGGAAAATCATATATAAATGTACTGCCAGATGATATGGGTCTACAAGTTTTAACAGCAAATTGCGTACTTGGAGAATCTCAGAATTCAGTTTGTGAGAGAAAAACCAACATAACAAGAAAAGCATTTAATTTAAATAACGTATAACAGGCCACATATAATAGTCTTCTATCATACCTATATATATATACCAAATTGTATCAAGAAATATTGAAGCGTTCGTATATTGTAGGGGGTTCGTGTTTTATATATCTTATTTATATTTATTTACGTATTCTGGTGTTCAATACGATTCCATATCACGTGATGTTCATGGCGTTTTAGCAGTAATACGACGGGTGTGACTAGTAGAGCAGGAACATCTTACCCATCCAAAGCACTTATTCATATTCCTCAATTATTAGTTTTCTGTGTAGTGTTTTGTAGATCATTGTTTGTTCTCTTGTTCTTGTTCTTTTTTTTGGGTTTGACCATTGTATTGTATTGCGAGTCCATTGGTTTAGTGATTACTCCTTTGGTATCTTCAAACTGTTCTTGTCTAAAGATGAGTAAGCTTTATATAGTAACATAGTACACAAATGCATATTAATAATCGTTTGAATCAGATTTCTATCACACACAACAAAAATAGATAAAAATATATTCCAGCATTTATTATGTGATTTTTAATTTAGATATATAATACAGAATTAAATGGTCAATTTTATTCTTGATTACTTCACTTTTCTAATAGTCAACTTTCCTTTCTTCAGTAGCAATATGCCAGCATCACCAGTTTATGGAGTTTACATTTCACAACTCGTACGTTATTCTAGAGCTTGTGCTCAGCATAGTGATTTTTTGGACAAAGCTCAGCTGCTGACGAACAAGTTGTCGAAACAAGGCTACGTTGCTCCTAAGTTGAATTGATCGCTACAAATATAATACGGTCGTCTTCACGATCTGGTTGACCGTTACGAAATATCCATATCTCACATGACTGTGGATATTTTAATTTTCACGTAGATTTTTTCATCTATAACTGCCAATAATGTTACCGAATTTGACTGTATATATGAGTAACACCGCGGGTTTCTTATATGAAGCAGGAACTGCTTACCCATCGCGAGTTCACCCGCGGGTATTTGGTGGGTCCCTATTGCTCATCTTTTCTTTTTTTTTGGTTATATTTTGTGTTTTTACGTTCTTAGTTCCATGTTGTGATGTCTGTAGCAATTTCCGCATGAGCTATTTCCTCATGATGTTCGATTCGTCTTTACCTTCAGTTGTTCACACCCCGTTTTTGGTGGGTTGCATGTTGCTCATTTTTGTTTTACTTTTCTGTGTTGTGTCTTTTCCTTCGTTTGGCTTCATTCTGTGTCTTTCGTACTCAATGTTGTCAATGTTTCTGAATTGTCCATTCCTGATTGCCCCTACAGTTTTGTCTAATGTTTATTGTCTGTTTGGATAATTTGAATTTTTTTGTATAAAGGTGTAACAAATTATGGTGGGTTTTTTTTGGTGTTTTATAAAATGTCACGAAATCAAAAGCATAAACCAAAAAAAAAAATACTCCCAAATATGAATAGTTAAGAGAAATATTTGCTTAAGTTTATTTAAATTACAAACCAAATCCAGTCATTGTGACAATTCATAGTAATTAAATATTAAGTGATTGTAGCGAAAATCAGAATTATATTGTAATTTTAAAATGCCAAGGTTATTATTGTACATATAAAACATAATGACACTGTGGTATATATGTCCATATACAGCAAAACATCTACTGGTGAGTACATTAAGTAGATTTAAGTAAATGTAAATTAGAGAAGACTAAGCGGAAATCAAGAAGTACATTAAGCAAATGTTAGAGAAAACTAAGGGACAAGCAAGAATGAAACAACCCACAGAGAGCTGCAACATTGTACACACAAGACACAGGACGAAGATAAACAAAGCAAACCACACAACAAAGAAAGCTAAAAAGATGAGCATCACGGATCCCACCAAAACAAGAGGGGAACACACACCCGAAATGTAAACAGTTCCTGCTTAACTTGTGACATCCGTATTTTAACGTTCAGCCTCCTTTTAAATGTATCTTTGTGGGACTTGGGATCGGATTGACCACATTTCACGGAATAGAACATCAATGTTTTTCTCTTTCGACAAAAGTCAATAGTTTATTGTTTTTTTTAAAGCAATGGTGTGCTACATAATGTGTCTCAATGACCTTATAAAATTGTGATTTTGCTTCGTCCATTGTATCATTAGAGAGAGGTTTAATACAGGTAGACACGACTGTTTCAATAGTACTGTATATTATATTTGTAGAATATACATGTTGGAAGTACCCAGTATGGAATAGCCTTTGAATCTGAATTTTGGTCTAAATACGCCACTTTCAGCAATATTTCAGCTATATCATGGTAACCAGCTTTAGTGGTGGAGGAAGCCAAAGTACCCGTAGAGAACCATCGACCATGGGAAGCAACTGGTAAACTTTATCACTTTGCGAACCCATGCCATATTGGTGATAAACCTGTATGAGCTGTAAGATCCAACGACCTAACTCATTGAGCCACCCGGGCCCATAATAGCCTTTCTAATTTGTAAGTATTCTATCTATTTTATATGTAAGCTATATATCATATAACACTATAATACATTTTCCTTTATGCAGGTTCCATGTCTTTTAATTTTTTATATTGTTTTACAAGCAATATCTGAATAACAGAGGTATACAGCGAAATCTGAACAATGAGATACAAATATATTTTGACCAATAAATGTGTCACAGTTTCATAACCAAAATTGTCCTAGTACGTTCCAATTGTCCTCTTGAAAATATATTATTCTATATAGTGATTTCATTTTTCTACTCTTTACAAAAGAAAATATGTTTACATATCCATTCCATATATATTATACACGAGGAGCCAACGGAAGTCGCATGCAGGCTTAATTTTCGACCCAAAGACAAAGGTACAAAGATATAAATAGATATTGTATTATGGTATATCAAGTCCACTTACACGTGTATTTTTTTTATGTTCTGTAACGTTTTGTTGGGATTATCCGGGATTTGTTTTCATACAATATAAAAATGTTTTAACATTATGTCATAGTATATGACAACTTATAATTAATCGTGGGGTGTAAATACAACCGCCCACCCCAAGATAAAAAAAAACTTCAGATGAAATGTGCAGAACATAAACAGAAACATCGTAAATGAGAGCAAATATAATAAATTTCCGGAATTTTCCAATTCAAATAAGAAAACAACTGATCTTATATTATTTGCAAAATCTTCAGAGCAGACACGCATTGTAGGAATGATGCAGTTTCCATCTCTCTGATACACAAAATCTAAATCATAAACATTATGTAGGTATGATAAAGATTCCCTCTTTCTGATACACAGCATCTAGAACATAAACATACTGTGGGTATGATACAGTTTCCCTCTTTCTGATATACACAATATAGAACATAAACATACTGTAGGTATGATAAAGATTCCCTCTTTCTGATACACAACATCTAGAACATAAACATAATGTGGGTATCATGGAGTTTCCATCTTTCTGATACACAAAATCTAGATTATAAACGTTATGTAGGTATTATACAGTTTCCATCTTTCTGATGCAAAAAAGTAATACTGTAAGGATGATGCAGTTTCCATCTTTCTGATACATAGCTTCTAGATTAAGAAAACAACTCATCTTATATTATTTGCAAAATCTTCAGATAAGACACGCATTGTAGGAATGATGGAGTTTCCATCTTTCTAATACACAAAATCTAGATCATAAACATTATGTAGGTATGATAAAGATTCCCTCTTTCTGATACACAGCATCTAGAACATAAACATACTGTGGGTATGATACAGTTTCCCTCTTTCTGATATACACAATATAGAACATAAACATACTGTAGGTATGATAAAGATTCCCTCTTTCTGATACACAACATCTAGAACATAAACATAATGTGGGTATCATGGAGTTTCCATCTTTCTGATACACAAAATCTAGATTATAAACGTTATGTAGGTATGATGCAGTTTCCATCTTTCTGATGCACAAAAGTAATACTGTAAGGATGATGCAGTTTCCATCTTTCTGATACATAGCTTCTAGATTAAGAAAACAACTGATCTTATATTATTTGCAAAATCTTCAGATAAGACACGCATTGTAGGAATGATGGAGTTTCCATCTTTCTAATACACAAAATCTAGATCATAAACGTTATGTAGGTATGATACAGTTTACATCTTTCTGATACATAACATCTAGATCATAAACATTATGCAGGTATGATACAGATTTCTGCTTTCGGATACACACAATCTAGATCATAAACATACTGCTTACCGGAGGATCCAGAGAATACCGCCGACCTTTCGGAAGTAATTGCAAATTATTGTCATGAAATCGGGTCCGAGAACGATCAAACATATATGTATCGTTTCGTTAGATATTGATGGACATTCTTCTATACTTACTTACCTATTAATATTCATTTCCAGCTCGTAATCATAACAACTGTCTCGATATTACCACCATGACAAGATGGCGGAACGAAGTGGGCGGGATCAGTTAATATCGAGACATTTGTTATGGTAACGAACTGGAAATGATTGTTAATAGGTAAGTAAGTATAGAAGAATGTAGATAAATCTCTCACGAAGCGAAATATATATGTTTGATCGTTCTCGCACACGATTTCATGACAAAAATTTGCAAAAAATCGGTGCAACTTTTTCACCGAGCATTTTCGAACGTTTTTGATAGGGTGAAATCCGTAGTCCTATGGTCCGCAAATATCAGAAAACTGGCCAAAGACCATAAGGTCTACGGTTCCGCAGCTAAGTAAGTGTATACAGGGAACGGGCATGGATACTAATGTTATCATAAGACTGCATGGCTATGGCAACGAACATGGAAACCAAAAGAAAAGAAATGAAATAATACAGAATTTTATTGTCAATAAATAAGTAACCAAATGGTCAAAAAGGGGGGTCCATATAATAAGCGTATGTGATCATACATAGATAAATTGTCCTAAGTATTTTTTATCATCTTTTGTATATTTTGTTATAATATTGTCGATTTTACATAAATATAAGAAATGTATATTATTAAGTAAATTTCATATGATCTAAATATTGTTGAACGATTTATCTTAATACAATTTAAATACCCATGCTATATTTGTAGGTTAATGTTATTCATAGATTTTCTACAATTCATACGAAACTAATGGGAAATACCTGTTTCTATATTTAATTTGAAAATTCCCGGAGATATGTTATCCAATAGAATTAAAGCATATCAAAGCCAAGCAGTAAGTTGGGAGTGATTGAGTATGATAGAGATAACATATACTAGGTAAGTGTTTCTACATTAAAGATAGGAATAAGAATATTATATAGATAATCAAAGTAGATTATTTTAATCCTGATCAGTAACATTTTTTGTTCATGTGGTCAATTATTCTAAATAACAAAATAGAGGCTCTATAAATAGATATTTTATAATGGTATATCAAGTCCACTTACACGTCGTCATATAAGATATGTATTTTTTATATTCTGTATCATTTTGTTTGAAATATCTGGGATTTGTATTCATACCATATACAATATTTTCACATTATGCCAAGGTATATGACAACCTATAATTAATCGTGGGGTATAAATACAACAACTGTCCCCGCCCCCTCGATAAAACGCTTCAGATGAAATGTCTAGAACATAAACATAAACACCGTAAATGAGAGCAAATTTAATAACATGTCCGCCATTTTTCCAATTTAAATAAGAAAACAACTGATCTTATATTATTTGCTAAATCTTCAGAGCAGACACGCATTGTAGGTTTTATCTTTCTGATACACAAAATCTAGATCATAAACGTTATGTAGATATGATACAGTTTCCCTCTTTCCGATACAGAAAATCTAGATCATAAACATACTGTAGGCATGATACAGTTTCACTCTTTTTGATGCACACAATCTAGATCATAAACATACTGTAGGTATGATACAGTTTCCCTCTTTCTGATACACAAAATCTAGAACATAAGCATACTGTAGGCATGATACAGTTTCCCTCTTTCTGATACACAACATCTATAACATAAGCATACTGTAGGTATGATACAGTTTCCCTCTTTCTGATGCACAATATTTACATCATAAACATACTGTAGATATGATACATTTTCCCTCTTTCTGATACACAAAATCTAGATCATAAACATACTGTAGGTATGATAGCGTTTCCCGCTTTCTGATACACAAAGCCTAGATCATAAACATACTGTAGGCATGATACATTTTCCCGCTTTCTGATCGACAAAATCTAGATCATACACATACTGTAGGTATGATACAGTTTCCCGCTTTCTCACACACAAAATATATACTGTAGGTATGATACAGTTTCCATCTTTCTGATATACAAAATCTAGATCATAAACATACTGTAGGCATGATACAGTTTCCCTCTTTCCGATCAACAAAATCTAGAACATAAACATACTGTAGGTATGAAACAGTTTTCTGCTTTCTGATACACAAAATCTAGAACATAAACATACTGTAGGTATGTTACAGTTTCCCGCTTTCTAATACACAAAATCTATACTGTAGCAATCATGCAGTTTCCATCTTTCTGATACACAAAATCTAGATCATAGACGTTATGTAGGTATAATACAGTTTCCATCTTTCTGATACACAAAATCTTTACTGTAGTAATCATGCAGTTTCCATCTTTCTGATACACAAAATCAATATCATAGACGTTATGTAGGTATAATACAGCTTCCATCTTTCTGATACACAAAATCTATACTGTAGTAATCATGCAGTTACCATCTTTCTGATACACAAAATCTAGATCATAGACGCTATGTAGGTATAATACAGTTTCCATCTTTCTAATACACAAAATCTAGGTCAAAAATATATTATAGGTATGATACAGTTTCCATCTTTCTGATGCACAAAATCTATACTTTAAGGAAGATGCAGTTTCCATATTTCTGATACATAACGTCTAGATCATGAACATTATGTAGGTATGATACATATTTCTGCTTTCGGATACACACAATCTAGATCATAAAAATACTGTTTACCGGAGAACCCAGAGAAAATCGCCGACCTATCGGTAGTAATTGACAAACTTTATCACAGAATGTTGTACACCTCGTCCTGATCGAGATTTTAGCCCACACCGTCAGTGGTGATAGGAATTGATTGCATAGGTAGTTGTAAATCCAACTACCATACGATTATGCCCACAACGGCCTCAACTAGGGTGTATATACATGTACTACATATGTAGTTGTTTTTGGAATGTTGCTACACATAAATGGAGATCTGAGAATTGATACATTAAAATCGTCTCTTTTGTCGTAAAGTTGCATACTAATACTCTGCCCTCACTATCAATGTGTAGGTGAAGGTCAATGCATGAAGCAGATCTAGCTGTGCAAGTGATATCCTTTATAAACATAATCAACAAACTTAAAACATCAACTTGAAATTGTGTGATCGTGCTTGTTTCTATTTATTAGTATACATTCTGCCTCATACGCATAAAGGGACACTGGCTGTTAATCGTAGTTGAGTACTCATACATTGCTAGTACTAGTCTGAATTTGTTACACATGCTAAGCATGTTTTCTCTGTGGACCTTGTTAGTAAACAGTGAAATGTCTTATTATTTCATTCCCTTTTGATTAAGATTTTCACGTTCATATTGATCTATGCAATCTCTTGATCACATCAGTTTACATGTGTCTCCCTCTCTACTCTTATTACCCATAACACCACGGGAATTACTCCCTGCATAAAGGTATGTACAGACATGAGTTAGAATTAATAGATTATTACAACTTTCAAATATATGATTGGGTCGTTAATTTTCCTCCTCAAAATGTTAGTGATTGCTAAGATACGCTACATATAATTATGTGCTATTTCTACCAGCCTATGCATCTTGCTAATTGTCGAGGCATGATGAAGGAATTTATATGAATGGAGGTGTTTTGGAGGATATAATGTAGCCCACGATGTTACTACTCCCAATTTTACACATCCCTACTTTCTTTCTGAGTAAGTGTTAGCTGCGTAACCGTAGCCCTTATGGTCCTTGGCCAGTTTTCTGATATTTGTGGACAATAGGGATACGGATATCACCCTATCAAAAACCTTCGAAAATGCTCGATGAAAGTTTTGCGCACCTTTTTTACAAATTATTGTCATGAAATCGGGACCGAGAACGATCAAACATATATGTATCGTTTCGTTAGATATTTATCTACATTCTTCTATACTTACTTACCTATTAATATGCATTTCCAGCTCGTAATCATAACAACTGTCTCGATATTACCACCATGACAAGATGGCGGAACGAAGTAGGCGGGATCAGTTAATATCGAGACATTTGTTATGATAACGAGCTGGAAATGATTGTTAATAGGTAAGTAAGTATAGAAGAATGTAGATAAATATCTCACGAAGCGAAATATATATTTGTGATCGTTCTCGCACACGATTTCATGACAA
>MJUT01019716.1:33920-45365 GCA_002080005.1 Gigantidas platifrons | reverse complement strand
GTTTTACAAGCAATATCTGAATAACAGAGGTATACAGCGAAATCTGAACAATGAGATACAAATATATTTTGACCAATAAATGTGTCACAGTTTCATAACCAAAATTGTCCTAGTACGTTCCAATTGTCCTCTTGAAAATATATTATTCTATATAGTGATTTCATTTTTCTACTCTTTACAAAAGAAAATATGTATTATACACGAGGAGCCAACGGAAGTCGCATGCAGGCTTAATTTTCGACCCAACGACAAAGGTACAAAGATATAAATAGATATTGTATTATGGTATATCAAGTCCACTTACACATGTATTTTTTTATGTTCTGTAACATTTTGTTGGGATTATCCGGGATTTGTTTTCATATAATATAAAAATGTTTTAACATTATGTCAAAGTATATGACAACTTATAATTAATCGTGGGGTGTAAATACAACCGCCCACCCGGAGATAAAAAAAAAACTTCGGATGAAATGTGCAGAACATAAACAGACACATCGTAAATGAGAGCAAATATAATAAATTTCCGGAATTTTCCAATTCAAATAAGAAAACAACTGATCTTATGTTATTTGCAAAATCTTCAGAGCAGACACGCATTGTAGGAATGATGCAGTTTCCATCTTTCTCATACACAAAATCTAAATCATAAACATTATGTAGGTATGATAAAGATTCCCTTTTTCTGATACACAAAATCTAGAACATAAACATACTGTTGGTATGATACAGTTTCCATCTTTCTCATACACAAAATCTAAATCATAAACGTTATGTAGGTATGATACAGTTTCCATCTTTCTGATGCACAAAATTTATACTGTAAGAGTTTCCATCTTTCTAATACATAAAATATAGATCGTACACGTTATGTAGGTATGATACAGTTTACATCTTTCTGATACATAACTTCTAGATTAAGAAAACAACTGATCTCATATTATTTGCAAAATCTTCAGATAAGACACGCATTGTAGGAATGAAGGAGTTTCCATCTTTCTAATACATAAAATCTAGATCATACACGTTATGTAGGTATGCTACAGTTTACATCTTTCTGATACACAACATCTAGATCATAAACATTATGTAGATATGATACAGATTTCTGCTTTCGGATACACAAAATCTAGATCATAAACATACTGCTTACCGGAGGTTCCAGAGAATACCGCCGACCTTTCGGAAGTAATTGCAAATTATTGTCATGAAATCGAGTCCGAGAACGATCAAACATATATATTTCGCTTCGTGAGATATTTATCTACATTCCTCTATACTTACTTACCTATTAACAATCATTTCAAGCTCGTTATCATAACAAATGTCTCGATATTAACTATCCCGCCTACTTCGTTCCGCCATTTTGTCATGGTGGTAATATCGAGACAGTTGTTATGATTACGAGCTGGAAATGAATATTAATAGGTAAGTAAGTATAGAAGAATGTCGATCAATATCTAACGAAACGATACATATATGTTTGATCGTTCTCGGACTCGATTTCATGACAATAATTTGCAAAAAATCGGTGCAACTTTTTCACCGAGCATTTTCGAAAGTTTTTGATAGGGTAAAATCCGTAGCCCTATTGTCCGCAATTATCAGAAAACTGGCCAAAGACCATAAGGGCTACGGTTCCGCAGCTAAGAAAGTGCATACAGGGAACGGGCATGGATACTAATGGTATCATAAGACTGCATGGATATGGCAACGAACATGGAAACCAAAAGAAAAAGAAATGAAATAATACAGAATTTTATTGTCAATAAATAAGTAACCAAATGGTCAAACAGGGGGGTCCATGCAATAAGCGTATGTGATCATACATAGATAAATCGTCCTCAGTAATTTTTATCATCTTTTGTATATTTTGTTATAATATTGTCGATTTTACATAAATATAAGAAATGTACATTATTAAGTAAATTTCATATGATCTAAATATTGTTGAACGATTTATCTTAATACAATTTCAACATCCATGCTATATTTGTAGGTTAATGTTATTTATAGATTTTCTACAATTCATACGAAACTAATGGGAAATACCTGTTTTTATATTTAATCTGAAAATTCCAGGAGATATGTTTATCCAATAGAATGAAAGCATATCACAGCCAAGCAGTAAGTTGGGAGTGAATGAGTATGATAGAGATAAAATATACTAGGCAAGTGTTTCTAAATTAAAAATAAGAATAAGAATATAATGTAGGTAATCAAAGTAAATTATTTTAATCCTGATCAGTAACATTTTTTGTGCATGTGGTCAATTATTCTAAATAACAAAATAGAGGCTCTATAAATAGATATTGTATAATGGTATATCAAGTCCACTTACACGTCGTCATATAAGATATGTATTTTTTATATTCTGTATCATTTTGTTTGAAATATCTGGGATTTGTATTCATACCATATAAAATGTTTTCACATTATGCCAAGGTATATGTCAACCTATAATTAATCGTGGGGTATAAATACAACAACAGTCCCCGCCCCCTCGATAAAACGCTTCAGATGAAATGTCTAGAACATAAACATAAACACCGTAAATGAGAGCAAATTTAATAACATGTCCGCCATTTTTCCAATTTAAATAAGGAAACAACTGATCTTATATTATTTGATAAATCTTCAGAGCAGACACGCATTGTAGGTTTTATCTTTCTGAAACACAAAATATAGATCATAAACGTTATGTAGATATGATACAGTTTCCCTCTTTCTGATACACAAAATCTAGATCATAAACATACTGTAGGCATGATACAGTTTATCTATTTCTGATGCACAAAATCTAGAACATTAACATATTGTAGGCATGATACAGTTTCACTCTTTCTGATACACAATATCTATAACATAAGCATACTGTAGGTAAGATAGTTTCCCTCTCTCCGATGCACAATATCTAGATCATAAACATACTGTAGATATGATACATTTTCCCTCTTTCTGATACACAAAATCTAGATCATAAACATACTGTACATGTAGGTATGATAGCGTTTCCAGCCTTCTGATACACAAAGCCTAGATCATAAACATATTGTAGGCATGATACAGTTTCCCGCTTTTTGATCGACAAAATCTAGATCATAAACATACTGTAGGTATGATACAGTTTCCCGCTTTCTGATACACAAAATATATACTGTAGGTATGATACAGTTTCCATCTTTCTGATATACAAAATCTAGATCATAAACATACTGTAGGTATGATACAGTTTCCCTCTTTCCGATCAGCAAAATCTAGAACATAAACATATTGTAGGTATGATACAGTTTTCTGCTTTCTGATACACAAAATGTAGAACATGAACATGCTGTAGGTATGCTACAGTTTACCGCTTTCTGATACACAAAATCTATACTGTAGTAATCATGCAGTTTCCATCTTTCTGATACACAAAATCTAGAGTGTAGTAATCATGCAGTTTCCATCTGATACACAAAATCTAGATCATAGACGTTATATAGGTATAATACAGTTTCCATCTTTCTGATACACAAAATCTAGAACATAAACATTATGTAGATATAATACAGTTTCCATCTTTCTGATACACAAAATCTAGATCAAAAATATATTGTAGGTATGATACAGTTTCCATATTTCTGATGCACAAAATCTATACTTTAAGGAAGATGCTGTTTCAATCTTTCTGATACATAACGTCTAGATCATGAACATTATGTAGGTATGATACAGTTTTCTGCTTTCGGATACACACAATCTAGATCATAAAAAATACTGTTTACCGGAGAACCCAGAGAAAATCCCCGACCTGTCGGAAATAATTGACAAACTTTATCACAGAATGTTGTACACCTCGTCCTGATCGATATTTTAGCCCACACCGTCAGTGGTGATAGGCAATGATTGCATATGTAGTTGTAAATCCAACTACCATACGATTACGCCCACAACGGCCTCAACTAGGGTGTATATACATGTACTACATATGTAGTTGTTTTTGGAATGTTGCTACACATAAATGGAGATCTAAGAATTGATAAATTAAAATCGTCTCTTTTGTCGTAAAGTTTCGTACAAATACTCTGACCTCACTATCAATTTGTAGGTGAAGGTCAATGCATGAAGCAGATCTAGCTGTGCAAGTGATATCCTTTATAAACATAATCAACAAACTTAAAACATCAACTTGAAATTGTGTGATCTGCTTATTTCTATTTATAAGTATAAATTCTGCCTCATACGCATAAAGGGACACTGGCTGTTAATCGTAGTTGAGTACTCATACATTGCTAGTACTAGTCTGAATTTCTTACATATGCTAAGCATGTTTTCTCTGTGGACCTTGTTAGTAAACAGTGAAATGTCTTATTATTTCATTCCCTTTTATTTAAGATTTTCACGTTCATATTGATCTATGCAATCTCTTGATCACAGCAGGTTACATGTGTCTCCCTCTCTACTCTTATTACCCATAACACCACGGGAATTACTCCCTGTATAAAGGTATGTACAGACATGAGTTAGAATTAATAGATTATTACAACTTTCAAATATATGATTGGGTCGTTAATTTTCCTCCTCAAAATGTTAGTGATTTCTAAGATACGCTACATATAATTATGTGCTATTTCTACCAGCACATGCATCTTGCTAATTGCCGAGGCATGATGAAGGAATTTATATGAATGGGGGTGTTTTGGAGGATGTAATGTAGCCCACGATGTTACTACTCCCAATTTTACCCATCCCCACTTTCTTTCTGAGTAAGTGTTAGCTGCGGAACCGTAGCCCTTGTGGTCCTTTGCCAGTTTTCTGATATTTGCGGACCATAGGGCTACGGATATCACCCTATCAAAAACCTTGGAAAATGCGCGATGAAAATTTTGCCCAGCTTTTTTGCAAATTATTGTCATGAAATCGGGACCGAGAACGATCAAACATATATGTATCGTTTCGTTAGATATTTATCTACATTCTTCTACACTTACTTACCTATTAATATTCATTTCCAGCTCGTAATCATAACAACTGTCTCGATATTACCACAATGACAAGATGGCGAAACGAAGTAGGCGGGATCAGTTATTATCGAGACATTTGTTATGATAACGAGCTGGAAATGATTGTTAATAGGTAAGTCAGTATAGAAGAATGTAGATAAATATCTCACAAAGCGAAATATATATGTTTGATCGTTCTCGCACACGATTTCATGACAAAAATTGCCAAAAATCGGTGCAACTTTTTCACCTAGCATTTTCGGAAGTTTTTGATAGTGTGAAATCCGTAGCCCTATGGTCCGCAAATATCAGAAAACTGGCCTATGACCATAAGGGTTACGGTTCCGTAGCTAAATAAGTATATACAGGGAACGGGCATGGATACTAATGTTATCATAAGACTGCATGACAATGGCAACGAACATGGGAACCAAAAGAAAAAGAAATGAAATAATAAAGAATGTTATTGTCAATATATAAGTAAACAAATGGTCAAAAGGGGGGAGGGGGTGTCCATGCAATGAGCGTATGTGATCATACATAGATAAATCGTCCTAAGTATTTTTTATCATCTTATGTATATTTTGTTATAATATTGTCGATTTTACATAAATATACGAAATGTATATTATTAAGTAAATTTCATATGATCTAAATATAATTGAACGATTTATCTTAATACAATTTAAATATCCATGCTATATTTGTAGATTATTGTTATTTATCGATTTTCTACAATTCATACGAAACTAATGGGAAATACCTGTTTCTATATCTAATCTGAAAATTCCCGGAGATATGCTTATCCAATAGAATTAAAACATATCAAAGCCAAGCAGTATGTTGGGAGTGAATGAGTGTGATATAGGTAAAATATACTAGGTAAGTGTTTCTAAATGAAAGATATGAATAAGAATATTATATAGATAATCAAAGTAGATTATTTTAATCCTGATCAGTAACATTTTTTGTACATGTGGTCAATTATTTTAAAATAACAAAATAGAGGCTCTATAAATAGATATTTTATAATAGTATATCAAGTCCACTTACACATCGTCATATAAGATATGTATTTTTTTATATTGTGTATCATTTTGTTTGAAATATCTGGGATTTGTATTCATACCATATACAATGTTTTCACATTATGCCAAGGTATATGACAACCTATAATTAATCGCGGGGTATAAATACAACAACAGTCCTTGCCCACTCGATAAAACGCTTCAGATCAAATGTCTAGAACATAAACATAAACACCGTAAATGAGAGCAAATTTAATAACATGTCCGCCATTTTTCCAATTTAAATAAGAAAACAACTGATCTTATATTATTTGCTAAATCTTCAGACCAGACACGCATTGTAGGTTTTATCTTTCTGATACACAAAATCTAGATCATAATCGTTATGCAGATATGATACAGTTTCACTCTTTCTGATACAGGAAATCTAGATCATAAACATACTGTAGGTATGATACAGTTTCCCTCTTTCCGATCAACAAAATCTAGAACATAAACATAATGTAGGTATGCTACAGTTTACCGCTTTCTGATACACAAAATCTATTCTGTAGTAATCATGCAGTTTCCATCTTTCTGATACACAAAATCTAGATCATAGACATTATGTAGGTATAATACAGTTTCCATCTTTCTGATACACAAAATCTATAGTGCAGTAATCATGCAGTTTCCATCTTTCTGATACTCAAAATCTAGATCATAGACGTTATTTAGGTATAATACAGTTTCCATCTTTCCGATACACAAAATCTAGAACATAAACATTATGTAGACAAAATGCAGTTTCCATCTTTCTGATACACAAAATCTAGATCAAAAATATATTGTAGGTATGATACAGTTTCCATATTTCTGATGCACAAAATCTATACTTTAAGGAAGATGCTGTTTCTATCTTTCTGATACATAACGTCTAGATCATGAACTTTATGTAGGTATGATACAGATTTCTGCTTTCGGATACATACAATCTAGATCATAAAAATACTGTTTACCGGAGAACCCAGAGAAAATCGCCGACCTGTCGGAAGTAATTGACAAACTTTATCACAGAATGTTGTACACCTCGTCCTGATCGAGATTTTAGACCACACCATCAGTGGTTATAGGCAATGATTGCATATGTAGTTGTAAATCCAACTACCAAACGATTACGCCCACAACAGCCTCAACTAGGGTGTATATACATGTACTACATATGTAGTTGTTTTTGGAATGTTGCTACACATAAATGGAGATGAGAATTGATAAATTAAAATCGTCTCTTTTGTCGTAAAGTTTCGTACTAATACTCTGCCCTCACTATCAATTTGTAGGTGAAGGTCAATGCATGAAGCAGATCTAGCTGTGCAAGTGATATCCTTTATAAACATAATCAACAAACTTAAAACATCAACTTGAAATTGTGTGATCGTGCTTGTTTCTATTTATTAGTATAAATTCTGCCTCATACGCATAAAGGGACACTGGCTGTTAATCGTAGTTGAGTACTCATACATTGCTAGTACTAGTCTGAATTTGTTACATATGCTAAGCATGTTTTCTCTGTGGACCTTGTTAGTAAACAGTGAAATGTCTTATTATTTCATTCCCTTTTATTTAAGATTTTCACGTTCATATTGATCTATGCAATCTCTTGATTAAAGCAGTTTACATGTGTCTCGCTCTCTACTCTTATTACCCATAACACCACGGGAATTACTCCCTGCATAAAGGTATGTACAGACATGAGTTGGAATTAATAGATTATTACAACTTTCAAATATATGATTGGGTCGTTAATTTTCCTCGTCAAAATGTTAGTGATTGCTAAGATACGCTACATATAATTATGTGCTATTTCTATCAGCCCATGCATCTTGCTAATTGCCGAGGCATGATGAAGTAATTTATATGAATGGAGGTGTTTTGGAGAATATAATGTAGCCCACGATGTTACTACTCCCAATTTTACCCGTCCCCACTTTCTTTCTGAGTAAGTGTTAGCTGCGGAACCGTAGCCCTTATGGTCCTTGGCCAGTCTTCTGATCTTTGCGGACCATAGGGCTACGGATATTACCCTATCAAAAACCTTCAAAAATGCGCGATGAAAATGTTGCGCACCTTTCTTGCAAATTATTGTCATGAAATCGGGACCGAGAACGATCAAACATATATGTATCGTTTCGTTAGATATGTATCTACATTCTTCTATACTTACTTACCTATTAATATTCATTTCCTCCTCGTAATCATAACAACTGTCTCGATATTACTACAATGACAAGATGGCGGAACGAAGTAGGCGGGATCAGTTAATATCGAGACATTTGTTATGATACCGAGCTGGAAATGATTGTTAATAGGTAAGTAAGTATCGAAGAATGTAGATAAATATCTCACGAAGCGAAATATATATGTTTGATCGTTCTCGCACACAATTTCATGACAATAATTTGCAAAAAATCGGTGCAATTTTTTCACCGAGCATTTTCGAAAGTTTTTGATAGGGTGAAATCCGCAGCCCTATGGTCCCCAAATATCAGAAAACTGGCCAAGGACCATAAGGGCTACGGTTCCGCAGCTAAGTAAGTGCATACAGGGAACGGGAATGGATACTAATGCTATCATAAGACTGCATGACTATGGCAACGACCATGGGAACCAAATGAAAAAGAAATGAAATAACAAAGATTTTTATTGTCAATAAATAAGTAAACAAATGGTCAAAAAGGGGGGTCCATGCAATAAGCGTATGTGATCATACATAGATAAATCGTCCTAAGTATTTTTTATCATCTTTTGTATATTTTGTAATAATATTGTCGATTTTACATAAATATAAGAAATGTATATTATTAAGTAAATTTCATATGATCTAAATATTGCTGAACGATTTATCTTAATACATTTTAAATATCCATGCTATATTTGTAGGTTAATGTTATTTATAGATTTTCTACAATTCATACGAAACTAATGGGAAATACCTGTTTCCATATTTAATCTGAAAATTCCAGGAGATATGTTTATCCAATAGAATTAAAACATAGCAAAGCTAAGCAGTAAGTTAGGAGTGAATGAGTATGATAGAGATAAAATATACTAGGCAAGTGTTTCTAAATTAAAGATAAGAATAAGAATATTATAAAGATAATCAAAGTAGATTATTTTAATCCTGATCAGTAAACTTTTTTGTACATGTGGTCAATTATTCTAAATAACAAAATAGAGGCTCTATAAATATATATTTTATAATGGTATATCAAGTCCACTTACACGTCGTCATATTAGATATGTATTATTTTATATTCTGTATCATTTTGTTTGAAATATCTGGGATTTGTATTCATACCATATAAAATGTTTTCACATTATGCCAAGGTATATGACAACCTATAATTAATCGTGGGGTATAAATACAACAACAGTCCCCGCCCCCTCGATAAAATGCTTCAGATGAAATGTCTAGAACATAAACATAAACACCGTAAATGAGAGTAAATTTAATAACATGTCCGCCATTTTTCCAATTTAAATTAGAAAACAACTGATCTTATATTATTTGCTAAATCTTCAGAGCAGACACGTATTGTAGGTTTTATCTTTCTGATACACAAAATATAGATCATAAACGTTATGTAGATATGATACAGTTTCCCTTTTTCTGATACACAAAATCTAGATCATAAACATACTGTAGGCATGATACAGTTTCCCTATTTCTGATGCACAAAATCTAGAACATAAACATATTGTAGGCATGATACAGTTTCACTCTTTCTGATACACAATATCTATAACATAAGCATACTGTAGGTAAGATAGTTTCCCTCTCTCCGATGCACAATATCTAGATCATAAACATACTGTAGATATGATACATTTTCCCTCTTTCTGATACACAAAATCTAGATCATAAACATACTGTACATGTAGGTATGATAGCGTTTCCCGCCTTCTGATACACAAAGCCTAGATCATAAACATATTGTAGGCATGATACAGTTTCCCGCTTTTTGAACAACAAAATCTAGATCATAAACATACTGTAGGTATGATACAGTTTCCCGCTTTCTGATACACAAAATCTATACTGAAGGTATAATACAGTTTCCATCTTTCTGATATACAAAATCTAGATCATAAACATACTGAAGGTATGATAGAGTTTCCCTCTTTCCGATCAGCAAAATCTAGAACATAAACATACTGTAGGTATGATACAGTTTTCTGCTTTCTGATACACAAAATCTAGAACATGAACATGCTGTAGGTATGCTACAGTTTACCGCTTTCTGATACACAAAATTTATACTGTAGTAATCATGCAGTTTCCATCTTTCTGATACACAAAATCTAGAGTGTAGTAATCATGCAGTTTCCATCTTTCTGATACACAAAATCTAGATCATAGACGTTATATAGGTATAATACAGTTTCCATCTTTCTGATACACAAAATCTAGAACATAAACATTATGTAGATATAATGCAGTTTCCATCTTTCTGATACACAAAATCTAGATCAAAAATATATTGTAGGTATGGTACAGTTTCCATATTTCTGATGCACAAAATCTATACTGTAAGGAAGATGCAGTTTCCATCTTTCTGATACATAACGTCTAGATCATGAACATTATGTAGGTATGATACAGATTTCTGCTTTCGGATACACACAATCTAGATCATAAAAATACTGTTTACCGGAGAACCCAGAGAAAATCGCCGACCTGTCGGAAGTAATTGACAAACTTTATCACAGAATGTTGTACACCTCGTCCTTATCGAGATTTTAGCCCACACTGTCAGTGGTGATAGGCAATGATTGCATAGGTAGTTGTAAATCCAACTACAAAATGATTACGCCCACAACGGCCTCAACTAGGGTGTATATACATGTACTACATATGTAGTTGTTTTTGGAATGTTGCTACACATAAATGGAGATATGAGAATTGATCAATTAAAATCGTCTCTTTTGTCGTAAAGTTTCGTACTAATACTCTGCCCTCACTATCAATTTGTAGGTGAAGGTCAATGCATGAATCAGATCTAGCTGTGCAAGTGATATCCTTTATAAACATAATCAACAAACTTAAAACATCAACTTGAAATTGTGTGATCGTGCTTGTTTCTATTTATTAGTATAAATTCTGCATCATACGCATAAAGGGACACTGGCTGTTAATCGTAGTTGAGTACTCATACATTGCCAGTACTAGTCTGAATTTGTTACATATGCTAAGCATGTTTTCTCTGTGGACCTTGTTAGTAAACTGTGATATGTCTTATTATTTCATTCCCTTTTATTTAAGATTTTCACGTTCATATTGATCTATGCAATCTCTTGATTACAGCAGTTTACATGTGTCTCGCTCTCTACTCTTATTACCCATAACACCACGGGAATTACTCCCTGCATAAAGGTATGTACAGACATGAGTT
>MJUT01019716.1:0-32477 GCA_002080005.1 Gigantidas platifrons | reverse complement strand
ATATTTTATAATGGTATATCAAGTCCACTTACACGTCGTCATATTAGATATGTATTATTTTATATTCTGTATCATTTTGTTTGAAATATCTGGGATTTGTATTCATACCATATCAAATGTTTTCACATTATGCCAAGGTATATGACAACCTATAATTAATCGTGGGGTATAAATACAACAACAGTCCCCGCCCCCTCGATAAAATGCTTCAGATGAAATGTCTAGAACATAAACATAAACACCGTAAATGAGAGCAAATTTAATAACATGTCCGCCATTTTTCCAATTTAAATTAGAAAACAACTGATCTTATATTATTTGCTAAATCTTCAGAGCAGACACGCATTGTAGGTTTTATCTTTCTGATGCAAAAAATATAGATCATAAACGTTATGTAGATATGATACAGTTTCCCTCTTTCTGATACACAAAATCTAGATCATAAACATATTGTAGGCATGGTACAGTTTCACTCTTTCTGATACACAAAATCTATAACATAAGCATACTGTAGATAAGATAGTTTCCCTCTCTCCGATGCACAATATCTAGATCATAAACATACTGTTGATATGATACATTTTCCCTCTTTCTGATACACAAAATTTAGATCATAAACATACTGTACATGTAGGTATGATAGCGTTTCCCGCTTTCTGATACACAAAGCCTAGATCATAAACATATTGTAGGCATGATACAGTTTCCTGCATTTTGATCGACAAAATCTAGATCGTAAACATACTGTAGGTATGATACAGTTTCCCGCTTTCTGATACACAAAATCTATACTGTAGGTATGATACAGTTTCCATCTTTCTGATATACAAAATCTAGATCATAAACATACTGTAGGTATGATACAGTTTCCCTCTTTTCGATCAACAAAATCTAGAACATAAACATACTGTAGGTATGATACAGTTTTCTGCTTTCTGATACACAAAATCTAGAGCATAAGCATACTGTAGGCATCGTACAATTTCCCTCTTTCTGATACACAAAATCTATACCATAAGCATACTGTAGGTAAGATAGTTTCCCTCTCTCCGATGCACAATATCTAGATCATAAACATACTGTTGATATGATACATTTTCCCTCTTTCTGATCAACAAAATCTCGATCATAAACATACTGTACATGTAGGTATGATAGCGTTTCCCGCTTTCTGATACACAAAGCATAGATCATAAGCATATTGTAGGCATGATCCAGTTTCCTGCATTTTGATCGACAAAATCTAGATCATAAACATACTGTAGGTATGATACAGTTTCCATCTGTCTGATATACAAAATATAGATCATAAACATACTGTAGGTATGATACAGTTTCCCTCTTTTCTATCAACAAAATCTAGAACATAAACATACTGTAGGTATGATACAGTTTTCTGCTTTCTGATACACAAAATCTAGAACATGAACATGCTGTAGGTATTCTACAGTTTACCGCTTTCTGATACAGAAAATATATTCTCTAGTAATCATGCAGTTTCCATCTTTCTGATACACAAAATCTAGATCATAGACGCTATGTAGGTATATTATAGTTTCCATCTTTCTGATACACAAAATCTATTCTGTAGTAATCATACAGTTTCCATCTTTCTGATACACAAAATCTAGATCAAAAATATATTGTAAGTATGATACAGTTTCCATCTTGCTGATGCACAAAATCTATACTGTAAGGAAGATGCAGTTTCCATCTTTCTGATACATCACGTCTAGATCATGAAATTTATGTAGGTATGATACAGATTTCTGCTTTCGGATACACACAATCTAGATCATAAAAATACCGTTTACCGGAGAACCCAGAGAAAATCGCCGACCTGTCGGAAGTAATTGACAAACTTTATCACAGAATGTTGTACACATCGTCCTGAACGAGATTTTAGCCCACACCGTCAGTGGTGATAGGCAATGATTGCATAGGTAGTTGTAAATCCAACTACCAAACGATTACGCCCACAACGGCCTCAACTAGGGTGCATATACATCTACTACATATGTAGTTGTTTTTGGAATGTTGCTACACATAAATGGAGATGAGAATTGATAAATTAAAATCGTCTCTTTTGTCGTAAAGTTTCGTACTAATACTCTGCCCTCACTATCAATTTGTAGGTGAAGGTCAATGCATGAAGCAGATCTAGCTGTGCAAGTGATATAATAAATAAACATAATCAACAAACTTAAAACATCAACTTGAAATTGTGTGATCGTGCTTGTTTCTATTTATTAGTATAAATTCTGCCTCATACGCATAAAGGGACACTGGCTGTTAATCGTAGTTGAGTACTCATACATTGCTAGTACTAGTCTGAATTTGTTACATATGCTAAGCATGTTTTCTCTGTGGACCTTGTTAGTAAACAGTGAAATGCCTTATTATTTCATTCCCTTTTATTTAAGATTTTCACGTTCATATTGATCTATGCAATCTCTTGATCACAGCAGTTTACATGTGTCCCCCTCTCTACTCTTATTACCCATAACACCACGGGAATTACTCCCTGCATAAAGGTATGTACAGACATGAGTTAGAATTAATAGATTATTACAACTTTCAAATATATGATTGGGTCGTTAATTTTCCTCCTCAAAATGTTAGTGATTGCTAAGATACGCTACATATAATTATGTGCTATTTCTACCAGCCCATGCATCTTGCTAATTGCCGAGGCATGATGAAGGAATTTATATGAATGGAGGATATAATGTAGCCCAAGATGTTACTATTCCCTATTTTACCCATCACCACTTTCTTTCTGAGTAAGTGTTAGCTGCGGAACCGTAGCCCTTATGGTCCTTGGCCAGTTTTCTGATATTTGGGGACCATAGGGCTGCGGATTTCACCCTATCAAAAACTTTCGAAAATGCTCGGTGAAAATGTTGCACCGATTTTTTGCTAATTATTGTCATGAAATCGTGTGCGAGAACGATCAAACATATATATTTCGCTTCGTGAGATATTTATCTACATTCTTCTATACTTAATTACCTATTAACAATCATTTCCAGCTCGTTATCATAAAAATTTCTCGATATTAACTGATCCCGCCTACTTCGTTCCGCCATCTTGTCATTGTGGTAATATCGAGACAGTTGTTATGATTACGAGCTGGAAATTAATATTAATAGGTAAGTAAGAATAGGAGAATGTAGATAAATATCAAACGAAACGATACACATATGTTTGATCGTTCTCGGTCCCGATTTCATGACAATAATTTGCAAAAAAGGTGCACAAAATTTTCATCGCGCATTTTCGCAGGTTTTTGATAGGGTGATATCCGTAGCCCTATGGTCCGCAAATATCAGAAAACTGGCCAAGGACCATAAGGGCTACGGTTCCGCAGCTAAGTAAGTGTATACAGGGATCGGGAATGGATACTAATATTATCATAAGACTGCATGACTATGGCAACGAACATGGGAACCAAAAGAAAAAGAAATGAAATAATAAAGAATTTTATTGTCAATAAATAAGTAAACAAATGGTCAAAAGGGGGTCCATGCATTAAGCGTATGTGATCATACATAGATAAATCGTCCTAAGTATTTTTTATCATCTTATGTATATTTTGTTATAATATTGTCGATTTTACATAAATATAAGAAATATATATTATTAAGTAAATTTCATATGATCTAAATATTATTGAACGATTTATCTTAATACAATTTAAATACCCATGCTATATTTGTAGGTTAATGTTATTTATAGATTTTCTACAATTCATACGAAACTAATGGGGAATACCTGTTTCCATATTTAATCTGAAAATTCCAGGAGATATGTTTATCTAAGAGAATTAAAACATATCACAGCCAAGCAGTAAGTTGGGAGTGAATGAGTATGATAGAGATAAAATATACCAGGTAAGTGTTTCTAAATTAAAGATAAGAATAACAATATTATATAGATAATCAAAGTAGATTATTTTCATCCTGATCAGTAACATTTGTTGTACATGAGGTCAATTATTCTAAATAACAAAATAGAGGCTTTATAAATAGATATTTTATAATGGTATATCAAGTCCACTTACACGTCGTCATATAAAATGGGCATTTTTTTATATTCTGTATCATTTTGTTTGAATTATCTGGGATATGTTTTCATACCATATAAAATGTTTTAACATTATGCCAAGGTATATGACAACTTATAATTAATCGTGGGGTATAAATGCAACAACAGCCCCCGCCCCTCGATAAAAAGTTTCAGATGAAATGTCTAGAACATAAACATAAACATCGTAAATGAGAGCAAATTTAATAACATGTCCGCCATTTTTCCAATTTAAATAGGAAAACAACTGATCTTATATTATTTGCCAAATCTTCAGAGCAGACACGCATTGTAGGTTTTGTCTTTCTGATACACAAAATCTAGATCATAAACATACTGTAGGATTGATACAGTTTCTCTCTTTCTGATACACAAAATCTAGATCATAAACATACTGTAGGTATGATACAGTCTCCCTCTTTCTTATACACAAAATCTAGATGATAAACATACTCTAGGTATGATGCAGTTTCCCTCTTTCTGATACACAAAATCTATACTCTAGGTATGATACAGTTTCCATCTTTCTGATACACAAAATCTAGATCATAAAAATACTCTAGGTATGATGCAGTTTCCCTCTTTCTGATACACAAAATCTAGATGATAAACACACTGTAGGTATGATACAGTCTCCCTCTTTCTGATACACAAAATCTAGATGATAAACATACTCTAGGTATGATGCAGTTTCCCTCTTTCTGATACACAAAATCTATACTCTAGGTATGATACAGTTTCCATCTTTCTGATACACAAAATCTAGATCATAAACATACTCTAGGTATGATGCAGTTTCCCTCTTTCTGATACACAAAATCTAGATGATAAACACACTGTAGGTATGATACCGTCTCCCTCTTTCTGATACACAAAATCTAGATGATAAACATACTGTAGGTATGACAGTTTCCCTCTTTCTGATACACAACACCTAGATCATAAACACACTGTAGGTATGATACAATTTCACTCTTTCTCATACACAAAATATGTACTGTAGGTATGATACAGTTTCCATCTTTCTGATACACAAAATCTAGATCATAAACATACTCTAGGTATGATGCAGTTTCCCTCTTTCTGATACACAAAATCTAGATGATAAACATACTGTAGGTATGATACAGTTTCCCTCTTTCTGATACATCAAATATATACTGTAGGTATGATACAGTTTCCATCTTTCTGATACACAAAATCGAGATCATAAACAGTATGTACATGTATGTATGATACAGTTTCCCTCTTTCTGATACACAAAACCTAGATCATAAACATATTGTAGGAATGATACAGTTTCCCTCTTTCTGATACACAAAATATATAATGTAGGAATCATGCAGTTTCCATCTTTCTAATACACAAAATATAGATCATAAACGTTATGTAGGAGTGATACAGTTTACCTCTTTCTGATACACACAATGTATACACTAGGAATCATGCAGTTTCCATCTCTCTGATACACAAAATCTAGAACATAAAGATACTGAAGGTATGATACAGTTTCCTCCTTTCTGATACACAAAATCTAGATCATAAACGCTATGTAGGTATGATACAGCTTCCGTCCTTCCGATACACAAAATATAGATCAAAAACGTTATGCAGGTATCATACAGTTTCCATCTTTCTGATACACAAAATCTAGATCATATGAAATATAATGGAAGACTACATTATAGAAAATTAATCCCATCATTAAGCATTAAAATATCTTGGAAGACTGCATAATAGACATTTAATCCCGACATTAAACACTAAAATATCATGGAAGACTGCATTATGATAATTTAATCCCACCATTAATCATTAAACTAACATGGAAGACTACATTATAGAAATTTAATCCCACAATTAAACATTAAAATATCATGGAAGACTGCATTATTAAAATGTATACCCGCATTACACATTAAAATATCTTGGAAGATTGCATTATAGAAATTTAAACCCACCATTAAACATTAAACTATTCGTGGAAGACTGCATAATAAAAATTTAAATCCACCATTAAACATAAAAATATCATGGAAGACTACATAATACAAATTTAAACCGACCACTAAACATTGAAATATCATGGAAGATTAAAAATAATAATATAATCTAATCAATACACATTAAAATATCATGGGAGACTGCATTATATAAATTTAATCCCACCATTAAACATTAACATATCATAGAAGACTACATTGAAGAAATTTAATCCCACCATTAAGCATTAAAATATCATAAAGGACTGCATCATATTTTTTAATCCCACCATTAAGCATTAAAATATCATGAGAGACTACATTATAGAAATTTAATCCCACCATTAAACATTAAAATATCATGGGTGACTGCATTATAAAAATTTAATCCCACCATTAAATATTAAAATATCGTGGAAGACTGCATTATATAAATTTAATCCAACAATTAAACATTAAAATATCATGGAAGACTACATTATATAAATTTAATCCCATCGTTAAACATTAAAATAGCATGGAAGACTACATTATAAAAATTTAATCACCCTATTAAACATTAAAATATCATTGAAGACTACATTAAAAAAATTAAACCCACTATTAAACAATAAAATATCATGGAGAACTGCTTTATAAAAAATTTACAACAATAAACATTAAAGTATCATGGAAGACTACTTTATAGAAATTTAATCCCACCATTAAACATTAAAATATCATGGAAGACTGCATTATACAATTTAATCCCACCATTAAACATTAAAATATCATGGAGGACTGCATTATAGAAAGTTAATCCAACCATTAAACATTAAAATATCTTGGAAGACTACATTATACAAATTTAAGCCCACCATTAAGCATTCAGATATCTTGGAAGACTGCTTTATTGAAATTTAATCCCACCTTTAAACATTAAAATATCTTGGAAGACTGCATTATAAAAATTTAAACCCACCTTAAAACATTAAAATATCACGGAAGACTACATAATAATAATATTAACCCACCATTAGAATATACCTTTATATTTGATATTTGGTTTATGAATCGTGCAGACATTGTGGTATTTTCTGTTTTTCATTTGTATTATGTAAGAATACGTGATTGTTGTTTAACGGCATTATCATTAGGACATATATATTATCCTTCAGTTGCCCATGGGTTACGATATGTCTCCACTCAAGAGAGTTAATTTTAAAATCTTATCAACAAGTCGTCGGGCGAGTGGTTAAAATTTTAAATTTAACTCTCGAGTGTGGGGAAATATCGTAACCCACCTGGGCAACTGATGGACAATTTGTTTCTCCCATTATTTAACACGAACTTTATTTCAATTAATGCTCTTGAAATTAATGCGGGGAAAGGCACGAGACATTTTAATAACCTAGAGGATTACAGATTTGTCCACCACTGGTTGAGCGAGGTTAAAACGCCGTAATAATGGGAGAAAACATGTTACATCACCTGAAATGACAATGGTGTCCGCTTTGTACTAGACCAACATGATGGATTGTTATATTACTAGCTCACTGTAACAACTGTCCTCGGGGAGACATGTCGCTTAACATGGACACATTATGTTGATTCCAAGCCAATTAGTCTTTGCGTTTTCTCCTAAGTGGAGTAAGGTTGCTTAATTAGCAGAGAAGCAACAAATATCATATTACATTACCATGAAAACAATGCCAGCAGTGATCTCAAATAAATAAATACCGGTATCTCTTCTATGGATTTTAATTTGAAAGGATCTCTAGCTAAATCGTAGATACAATAAATATATATTTGTAGGTCAGATATACGTTAATAAAGTACACAATGGCTGCTAAGCCAAGATGTCATACAGACAAAGATGAAGACGATGATGACAAAAAAGTGTATAAAACTAAGAAAGTGTTGTTTGTAGACAGTCATGGTGTCAAGAACCTTCCCTATCGGGGAAGACGAAAACATTTTTCTTGTCTCAAACAAATACTTGGCAGCAGGACAGACCGTCATAATGACTTGTTTGGAATGGCTATCTGTCAATTTGAGCGGGAATACAAAGCTTGTATGGAACGGAGGAAACTGGATGGACCACAGATCTTGAACATTTTATTCCCAATCAAAACAGACAACAGATACTTGGAATATTTGGAGAATACACAATCTCAACAGACAGGTAAATATCATATTACTAAAATCTACAATCAGTAATAAATTAATGAAGATATATAGGACTTGTTTATAGTTATGATATATTTGGAAAAGATAAATGTTGATATGTATTTGAATATTAATACAACCATAATATGTGAAAGGCACAACCTGTTTGAAGGACGAAGTCCTATAATGTTTGGAGGGAGGCATGAGATGGGAATTTATCAGTAATTTGTTACAGCCTCCTTTGATCTTTACTACCCGATAAACTTTGTATCAACGTTCAGTTGACCACCCACTTGTGATACTAGAAATTATCAGCTGTTGGTCATTTGTCATGCGCGGTCTAACGTGACGTCACTAAACCTTTCATTAAAAAAAAGACCAAAGCACAACAAAAAATCACAAACCTGTGTTAAGATTGTGAAATTACAGATAAACAAAATTATTAGCATTAAAAAAAAAGTCAAAACACAACAAAAAAATTCCAAACTGTGTTAAAATTGTGAAATCACCGATAAAAAAATTATTAGTATTTTTTTTCCGTTCGACAAGGATTATCAGGTCTATACCAGATTCGATCTTCGAGCTCGTCTGATATGGACCTGATATATATATGTAATCCTTGTCTTGCGAAAAAAAAATACTAATATATTAATATGTATTATTTTCTTCAAGTACTTTTAAAAAAAATTAGGGGTACCATCGGAGGTTTTAGTCTCAGTGTCTAAATTGTTGGATAGAACTGTTGTAGGCACAGGTTTTTCATGGATACAGAGAAGTGCAAAAAGTATTCGCCACCTTCGATTTTTTACTATATATTTCATATAAAACCACATTAAAAAATTTAAAGCTATCTCTGGGCAGATATTTTATGAAATTTATTTCAAGACACGCAGAAGTCTTTGAATTTTATTTGTTTATCTAATAGTAATTTTTGTCTGCATGGTTTTGATTACTGGTGATTTAAACACAAATGTCGATTTTTTTCGAATTTATTAGTAAATTTGACGTCAGAAAACAAAAATCGTCTTTAAATCATCAGAAAATAACGACAATCTAACGAAAAATCATGCTAAAATAAACAAATAATCTTTAAATAATGCCTTTTCTGGTGCAAAAATGATCAAAATCTGGTTAGAAATGACTTCACAATTTTTTTTTTTGAAAAATATGGTTTTATATGAAATATATAGCGTAAAATCGAGGGTGACGAATACTTTTGGCCACCCACTGTAGGGTTCTTTTGATTTTATTTTGAGCTTGTGCCATGGAACCCTTAAAATATCAGCATAGCAAAAATGCTCTTTGGTCACCAGTATTCTCATGATCACAATATGAGATTTTGTTTGACAAAAAAAAAAATAAAAAAATTACAAATTCAAAAAAGTTGTGAGAGAAGAAATACTTCGGGGAGTTAGAATATATTCGTCTGCAAACAAAGATATTCCATTCTAGACTTCGCTTTTTATTTACAGTGTAACTACGTCATTTGTTTTTCATTACAGCCACACTAAAACAACACGAAAATACAGGAAATAACGATGAACTGGTCAAATGCAAACTCTTCCATGAAATTGCAATAATACGATGATCCGTACACGTTATTAGATGATATTTGTCTGCTAACAAAGATATCCCATTCAACACCCCTTTTTTATTTATAGTGTAACTACGTCATTTTGTTTTATTACAGCCACACTAAAACAGCACGAACATACAGGAAACAACGATCAACTGGTCAAATGCAAACCCTTCAATGCAATTTCAATAATACGATGATCCGTACACGTTATTATCTTTTATTTCTAATGAATTTTGTAGCAGAAATATTTTCGCTATGGCTGTTCCGTTCATTTGACCTACGGGCTCTTTCGCCGAGAATCTCGTAGATAGAGATTTTTTATTAACATTTTATTTCAAGTTTGTTTTGATTTTGCATAGAGTAAATAATTAAAGAATTGGGAATTGTTCATTGAAGATATATTTATTTTGCGTTTCTAAATATCAATTGATCTATTTTTTTAAACTTCCGCTGAAAATATTTTTTGGCCATCAATACTCCTATGAAAAATCATATTGTTAAAATGACTTCGTCCTTTATTATGAGAAAAAGTTTGAAGATACCAAAGGGATAATCATATGGCGGAATTCAAAGAAGTACAGACAATACAATGGCTAAAGGTAAATGGACTATGGACCAGAGCTACAAAACATTCTACTTAAGATTGAGCAATATGTACTCACTAACACGGGAGTGGGGGGGTGGAGGGTGAATCATGTGCTCTAGAAGGGTAGGCAGTTCCTAATCCTCTACTGGTAGAAATCAGCATAAATAAATTTCAAGAATAATAAATGAAACATGAAACCCTACAAAATAAATCAGAGTATGGACGAACCCAATCTGACGTTATCAGTTAGAATCCTAATCATGGCGAGGTTTATTCGATGCAAAATTATGTGATACAGTTTCTCAGTGACTTGCAACAGGTTGGTGGTCGTTTCAGTGTAATCCGGTGTCCTCCACTAATAAATCTGATCTGCTTACATATCATATTTCGTAAGGAGTACATATTTACACATATATCACCGCGGATCAGGGCGAGGTGTACAACATAATCGGATAAAGTGTGTCAGTGACTTGCGATAGGTCGATTTCCTCGTCTAATAAAACTGACCGCCACGATATAGATGAAATATTGTTGAAAGTGGCGTTAAACACCATAACACTAGCACAGAAAATATAACGAACATATTTTACATACGATTGAAGTATTAAATGAATTGTAAATAAGATGGTGAAAATGTTTGTAGGCACACGAACGTAACATGAAAACCGACAAGCAAAACCTGCCAGGTTAAGTTAATTGTAATATATTTGATTTCATGATATTTAAGGACAGGAAACAAACCTTGTATGGTATTCGTTGTTCTTTGTATTAGCTGATTGTTGGTTTTTTATTTATTTTTTTGGGGGGTTTTCTTTTTTTTCTTTTTTTTTCAGGCATAGCATCTCGGCGGTAGTCAATCAATTTATTTACATCTATTCCGTTTAATTCTAATAGTTATGAAGAAAGCTTACATAAAAATTAATGCTTGGTTACTTTTCTGTTACCACGATTGAGAATCTTGTTAATTAATTTATGTTAGCAAATTAGTGAAGTGGAATCAATGATGTACATTCTATGTTTTACTTCTACAAATCTCCAGAATAAATTCTTAAAAATCTAATATTCAAATCAACATTGTATTTTCCTAGATGTTACAATGCATACGAACTCTGACATTAAAATTCAATGTTTTTGTCATTTATTAAAAAAAATGCCCATAAAGTCTCGATGTTAATTTCTATTTTCTGCAAATATGTGCACATTCTGTAAACTTTATGTGCACTTGAGTTTAGCTTGGTCTACATGCATCTGTAGCTTATTACCTTTTAGACACTAAGTTATGAAGGAGAAAAGGACATGGGCCCGTATGCATAAAGCTACTTAAGTTAAGATTTTCCTTCGAAAACACTTAAGTTAAGGTAACTCCGCCCGTTTTACCTTAGTGGTATGCATACTACTGCTTAAGCTAAGAATTTCCTAGGCAAAATCTTAGTTTTAAATAGCTCCGCCCATCCCACTTAAGCGGTATGCACACAGCTCCTTAAAATAAAAATACACTGAAGTATTCACATCTAAGGTACAAAAAATGTACCTACATGTATTGAGGTATCTTAAATATGTAAAATGCAGCGACTTCGAACCAATTAACAACGAAATATTTTCAATATCGTTTATATACATATTCAAATGAATATCGGATGGGTATATATTGTTTGAAATATTTTTTATGGGCTCTAATTATTAATTAATTCATATCTCAACAAAAGTATATGTAACTTTTCCGGGGAAGTTTACTTGATTTATTGCGTCAAAACTGTCAATATTCGTTGTTGAAACCATATATTTATGTCATATGTTTACCCCTTCTTAATACGCATATGTAAAAAAAAAAGGGGCGGTAATAAAACATACAACTTTTGTTTGGCAACATGTAATGAGGCTTGTTTAAGGTATATTTAGGATACTGGCTATTGACCTTTTCATTAATGGGATATTGGATTTTTGTGTAAATAATCAATCACGGGGATATGGGGTATTCAAATTTAATCTTAGGAATATCTTAAAATATTTTATGCTTTTAATTACACGGATATTTGTGTCAAAACTTCAGGGATACGAGATAGTTGTACCCCTCTATTTAAGCCTCTGTAATTGCTTCGCCTTAACACATCTATTGTCCCTTTTTTGTGTATTTCTTTAATGTATCTCTTTACGGAATTCCAGGCATTTACTATGTTTGCAATATCCTGCCATGACCTATTCACCCCCCCCCCCCCCAGAAGTTATCGACGAGGAAAACTAAATGCTTTCAAATTAACTGTTTTATTCTCGTGCTCCTCAAATAATACAACTTTTTATTTATCCGTGAAATAAATTCCGGTATTTCACATGTGAAATATCCGTTTTTTTTTTCACCAGAACTACTTTTAGACAACTACAAGTGTGGTGGCTACGTCCCTTGTTGTGTTACGGTGAATACACACATGATTGTAAACTGAAACAATTATACAAATGAAAATAAAGCTGTAGTACTTTTATAAATTATTTTAATTGAATCATTTTTTCTATACATTAAAATCAAGCACTTGTTTATTCTAAATCGAATCATTTCACTAGCATAGCACTACATGTTTAAATATAAACAAACGGCAATGTTAAAAGTTCATTGTAGATTGTCAGTTTTCTTTCACCACCCCTTTTCAATGAAAAATCGTCTGCTTTGAACAATCTTAAAATAAAAATAAAAAAACAAAATGTCTGATTATTTTGATGCATATACGGCAGCTGTAGTCTCCCAATTTTTAGAAGAAAATGATTTTGACTTGGAAAATGTGGAAATGCCAGCACTTAATATTCTAGATGTCCAAACAAATGCTCTAAATTCCAAAAGCCCAGCCGGGTAGATTTCAGAACGCTTCATTTGAGAACATTGATTCATTCCTTAGTTCGAATTCTAATACATGAAATACACACGATCGGACAATAACACATCGTGCCTGTTTCCACAGATAAATCGGACTGACATGAGTCAAAATTGCAATGAATTTTTCCACAACAACTTTACAAATCCGCCCATATTCAAATAAAATTCAAAAACTCGTCCTTCATTTAAATTTACAACTTTTTTCATCGAAGCGGCAACACTTGACTTGTTTGAATGTGCGGCCATATTGATTACACACTATCATTGCTCGTAGATTCATACGCGTGGAATGAAATATACAAATAAAGTAAAATAATATACAGGAAATTCTGGAAGTCTATATAATAAACAGTATAACTAATCGTAGATTTTGAATATCAAAATAAGCCCACTCGTTACCGAATACGCATTAAGGATTAAACTAGTAGACGGAACATGTTCCGCCTACTCGTTTAATCCTGATGCGTACTTCTGTCACTTGTGGTCTTATTTTAATATTCAAAATCTACGATTAGCTATACTATATTTATCTATCTATTGAAAACTTTTAGTAAATATAATATTAAACGGTAAATGGAGAAGAGTTCGGATAATTTCCATTTAAGGTTTCCTTAGTTAAGTCCAAACGTAAGTAGTTATGTGCATGCAACTTAATAGTATCACTTAACTAAGGGATTCGTTTGTGGAATCTTAGTTTAAGAAATACTTATAATAGGATCTAAGATGTTCGTGTTTAATATTAAAATCACTATAACGGTGAACTAATGGCCAGTCCCTAGGTATGAACTAAAAACTGCTTAAAATGTCAATTTTGTACCTTTAATCAACGTCCATTTGTAATTAACAGAGTAAAGTTGATTGCTTTGTATCTTCTGTACGAATCGCGGTTAGAAATAAATTTTTTGTTGCATCAACAAAAATTCACGAACTCTTGTTTCAAGTAAAAAATCATTGACAACGGGGTACGTTTGACATAAGATCATATTTTTTTTTTAATTTAATTACTGAAGGCATTTTCCTGATAAAAGTGAAATACATTTTTTTAAGCGAAAATCGTAGATCCTATCACTTTAAGTTAAGATGTTTTATGCATACGGGCCCTGAGCATATTGTTTGTTATCAACTATAAGCTATGTTTAAATTAATTTTAATTAAATTACATTTTCATTCAGTTTCCTTTCCACTTAAGCAAAGTAAATTCACCATATCTACATCATGTCTGACACTGGCACTAAACACCATAATCCTAACCCTAACATTTAGTCTGAATAATAAAACTAAATTATTATTTATGTCACGTTATGTATTATATATACAATATATAATCTAATTTTAACAGTGTTTTGCTTGGTTTAATTTTCAGACGTATATATCTATGATTAAGAAACTACCCCTTTATAACGAGGGCAAACATCATCGAAGTACCAATGTTTGTGTACTAAATAAACAAATATAACAATTAAAATGAGAATAAATTATACACGAACATTAAATATAAGAATTTGAATTTTGGTGTTTAACGCCACTTTTATGGATATTTCAGCTATATCATGGCGACCAGCTTTAGTGGTGGACGAAGTCGGAATACCCGGAGAGAAACAACGACCCTGGGCAAGCAACTGGTAAACTTTATCACTTGCGCTGTGAATCGAGTGCACCCTTTTTTGTAATTTACAAAGCTGGGCCCGAACCCACACCCTATTGGTGATAGGCTTGTATGAGTTGTTAGATCCTATGACCTAACTCATTGAGCCACCGGGCCCCCTTAAATATAAGACATTCTCATCACAGAACATATATTAAAACATAACATTGTGATAAAAGTCATATTATTATTATAATTATTGATGTCACATTATATTTATGTTTAATTAAAGTAGTTATTTATTTTTATTAATACCATTCATCACAATATTATTTACATAAAGTAAAAATGCAAGCCATTAAAATATGTTTTTTTTAAATTTTATATAGATCATACATCATTGTTTTCATCCCACGAGCAAGAGGTTTATGACAACCTAATAAGAGTAGTTGGTAGTGAGATGGACATAAAAATAAGACAAAATTTGTTTCTTCTAAAGGACAAGATATTTAATAAAATAAATAAACAACTAACCCAAGTATCAAGTGGAAGCTTAGCAGAAGGCTTAGATCTTCCCGGAAGTGATATAGATATAATGTGTGTAGTTAATATTATTCATGTAATACAGAATGTACAACACATGAATCGTTCAGCACGATACAGAATTCTTCTAGCGGAAGATGACATGGAATTTCCCGGATTTGCTAGATTGAAGCTTATAGCTTATAGTGATTATGAAAACCCATTTATTTCATCTGAATGTTTTGTTGAAGCAACAAATGGAATGTTTTTGTCAAACATTTTGTACATTCGTAATCTTATTAAATTTAATATTAATATTAAGCAATCCGTTCACGGTCCTTGTTTGTCAGACAAAAGTGAGTCATTTGATATTGCTTTATGCTTTCACTTGCATTCCTGGCCAAGACAATCGGAAAAATGGCTATATCGTCATAGACCTGGTCAGTGGCCACCAGATATATTAATAGACGACATAGTTAATTATGGGTGTATACTAGTACCTATTGGACACCAAGAAGCAGAAAATAAGGAATTACTGTGGAGAATATCATTTTCTATGGCAGAGAAACAATTGTCACATGCTATGAACTACACACAAATCCTTTGTTACGCCCTTCTTAAACTGTCTCTAATGAACATTATCGACAGAAATGATAAAGTTAAAGGTTTATTGTGTTCCTACTTCATGAAAACGGCTGTTTTTTGGTTATCAGAAGAAATTTTTACTAACGCATTTCAGCCACAAAACTTATTTCACTGTTATTTTCTTTGTCTTGATAAACTAATAACATGGGTGAAGTGCTGTTATTGTCCCAACTATTTTATTCCTGAACATAATATGTTTCGTGGCAAAATAAATCGGTTTAATAGTCGGCTGTTGTTGAATATATTAGAAAGTCTACGAAATAGTGAGCGTGGGGTTTTTACTGTTAGTACATTGTTTAATAGTGTAGCCGTGTTAAACGAGTCGTGTGTTAAACTAGAATTGCTTTGGTACAGGGTAGTTTACAATAATATTGTGGTTGATATAGAAGAGGGATACACACTGTTAAGTTATATAAAATCGTTAACCATATCACAGTCCTCGAGTATTTTGTCAGGAATATGCAAATATTATTATGCCTTGACTAATCAGCACATTGTTCAGCAGTTGCCGTTTCCTGCTACTAATATGCTTAATGTACATGTAATCCGACGTTATCATAAGCATTTACATGACGGTACAAAGTCAGATGCTGTGACTGGATGGTTGTTATATGCCTCATTTTACTATGTACTCGGTCAGTACAATACAACGTTAAAGATCATAGATCATGTCTTCTCTCGTTGTACACCCGATATGATAATGTTAAATTGCAACTACACCACAGAGCATATTAAGTACTACAAACAGAACGTAGGTTGTTCAAATTTTACACTTAGTGAGAAGATGAGACTGGCAACGGTAGATGATGTGTTGTATTTACAACAATCAACACTGATACCTCACGAACTAGGACTAGAAGTTCAGGATGGTAACTTTTCAGTACCACCTATTGTTATATCACATTGTCTAAGGTTTCTATGTTACCATCATCTTTATAACATTGTCAATAGACAACATGCATTGCGTGATTTGCATATAACAATATCCACGGGGTATTTTGTCGGTTACACCAGATTATCGAATGCATTAACAATATTAGGAGTATGTAGTGAGATAGTGGGTGACAAAGAAACAGCTTATTATTGTTATGATACCGCTTTACAGAATGAGTGTTTAATATGTTCCACGGCGGCTAAACGGAAAGCAAACCTCAACATGACATGATCATTTATAACATCAGCTATGTGTATATTAAAACTATTTTTTTTTAAGAAAGGTCCTAGGATGCTTAAAGGGTAATCAGAATCTGTAACGTGGGGAAAGATTGACAATGAAATTGCCAAAAAGAGGAACAAATGAAAGAAAAAGAACGGCAATGATAGACAAAATACACAGAAAAGTAAATATTAAGCAAGATGAATGCTCAAAAAACGGTAAGTGAAGGGTAAGCAATTCTTGCTCTGTTAGTGGAACCCATCGTGTGACTTCTGTTAAAAATTTGGTGATCAATACGGATGAGAGGAGAATAATATAATGCTGTAGATGATCAAGATTATATAATATATATATATATATTTCTCCCATTATTACGGCGTTTTAACCCCGCTGAACCAGTGGTGGAAAAATCTGTATTCCTCTAGAAGATTAAAATGTATTGTACCTTTCCCCGCAGTAATTTCAAGCGAATTAATTTCAAATTTTGAAGTAAAGTTCGTGTTAAATAATGGGAGAAACAAATTCTCCTTCAATTGCCCATGTGGGTTACGATATTTCTCCACTCTCGGGAGTTAAATTTAAAATTTTAACCACTCGCCTGACGACTTGTGGTTAACATTTTAAATTCAACTCTCTTGAATTGAGAAATATCGTAACCCACGGGCCACTGAAGGATAATCTATATATATATATATACGTCTAAAAATTAAACAAAACTGTGTTAGAATTAGATCTTTGAGCTATATATATGCAAGGCACTGGGCCTCAAGACAGAAAAAGGTCTGCATCAGATACCATTTCGTGGACTTCACTGAAGGAGGCATATAGCACAATGACAAAATATATAATCTAATATGAGATTTGTATTTGATGAAATGTATATACAATGCAATAATGTATTGCAATGAAATTAAACAATGATCCTAAGTGAACTGTAATTTACTCGTTAGTTGTAAGTGTCATAATAATCGACATAATGATCAATTGTTTGCAATTATTGTGACATACAATTTTAAAATCATGGTAATATAATAAGTCCTTAATTATGACCCCTGTAGAATAATTGGCCATTTTTAAAACATAACAGGTTGTAGAATTAGTAGTCCTTACTTGTATGCATTGTAATATATCTCATGCTTATTGTAATACAATTGGTAATTTGTTGTAAACATTGTACTATATTTGGTCCTTTCTAGTAAGCATTGTAATATAATTGGCCCTTTGTTGTACATATTGTAATATATTTAGTCCTTTCCAGTAAGTATTGTAATATAATTGGTCCCTTGTTGTACATATTGTAATATATTTAGTCCTTTCCATTAAGCATTGTAATATAATTGGTCCTTTGTTGTAAACATTGGACTATATTAGGTCCTTTCTAGTAAGTATTGTAATATAATTGGTCCTTTGTTATAAGCATTGCACTATATGTGGTCCTTTCCAGTAAGTATTATAATATAATTGATCCTTTGTTGTACAAATTGTAATATATTTAGTCCTTTCTAGTAAGTATTGCAATATAATTGGTCCTTTGTTGTACATATTGTAATATATTTAGTCCTTTCCATTAAGTATTGTAATATAATTGGTCCTTTGTTGTAAACACTGTACTATATTAGGTCCTTTCTAGTAAGCATTGTAATATAATTGGTCTCCTGTTGTACAAATTGTAATATATTTAGTCCTTTCCAGTAAGTATTGTAATATAATTGTTCCTTTGTTGTAAACATTGTACTATATTAGGTCCTTTCTAGTAAGTATTGTAATATAATTGGTCTTTTGTTGTACACATTGTAATATATTTAGTCCTTTCCAGTAAGTATTGTAATATAATTGGTCCTTTGTGTGACTTCTTTTAACAATTAGCTTATAAGTTACGGATGAGAAAATAATATAATGTTGTAGATCATCATGATTATGTGATAATTTCAATGTATATTTGTATATATATCCAAGATATTCTGACACTAGACCTCAAGAAAAAAAAAGGTCTGCACCAAACACGATTTCGTCTCCTTCATTGAGAGAGGCATATAATAATGATAAAATATATAACCTCAAATGATATTTTTATTTCATGAAATGTACATGTACATACAATGCAATAATGTATAGCTATGCTATCATACAATGACTCTAAGTGAAATATGATTTACCCGTTAGTTGTATCATAATACACCGCATAATGATCAAATGTTTGTAATTATTGTGATTTACAATATTGTCATCATGGTAATATAATAAGTCCTTAATTATGACCTTTGTAAAAAAAACTTGCAATTTGTTTTACCCATTATAAGTTGTAGGATAAGTAGTTCTTACTTGTAAGTACATGTATTGTAATATACTTGCCGTTTGTTCTTATTATTGTAATATAATTGATTATTTGTAGTAACCACTGTAATATATTTGGTCCTTCCCAGTAAGTATTGAATTTAATTGGTCCTTTGTTGTAAGCATTGTAATACAATTGGCCTTTTGTTGTAAATATTGTACGTAAATTGGGCCTTTGCCAAAAATATTGTAATAGCATTTTCCATTTGTTGTAAACATTGTAATAGAATTGGCACTTTATTGTAAATATTGCAATACAATTGACCTTTTGTTGTAAGCATTGTAATAACATTGTTATTGGTCATGATTTTAATGAAATGGATATATGGTCCAAAAATGGCTTATGTCTTATAATCCACATAAAACAGAAATCATGATTTTCTCTAATCGTAGCGTTCTCTTTAAATGGAAAAACAGTGCCCATTACCACTTCTCATAAACACTTAGATGTTACATTTAGCAATGATGCAAAGTGGAATACCCATGTTGATAATTTTAAAAGTAGTGTATCTAAACATTTGAACATTCTACGTAAATTGAGATACCGTCTTATTCGCACTAATTTAGATAAACTATATCTTGTGTACATTAGACCACTTTTTGAATATGCATGTGAACTATGGGATCACTGTGGGATTGGGAATTCACAAAAACTGGAACAACTTCAACTTGTAGCTGCCAGAATTGTTACAGGCTTACCTATTTTTACACAAACTGAAATTTTATATAGAGGGAATTATTATCTGTTAGACGGAAGAGAAGGAAACTCCAACTTTTTTATTATATAGTTATAAAAATACCCCTAACTATCTTTGTAAATTGATTCCCCCTCCATACAAAGTACATCAGTGTATCCGTTGAGAAATGGGAATGATATCATTTTATCTTTTTCTGTAGACTTTCTTCGACTAATGATTCCTTTATCCTCTCCACAATAAAACTGTGAAATATCAAAATTCAAATCTGACTTAAAGAAAATCGACGAAACTGAAAATCATTCTGTCCCTTAACATTTTTTTGTGGTCCTCGGAAATTAAATATTATTTTAACTCAACTAAGTAATTCAGCTTCGTTTTTAAATTATGATTTATTTCGAGTTAGAATCGTATTTGACCCATCTTGTCGATGTGGTGCTGCCCTTGATGATTTAAAACATGTCCTTTTGGATTGTCCAAACCAGAACTACATTGATAGGTAATATCAACAGGGTTACAACCTGCTACACTCAAGATATTGCATTTCTGACATGTGGCAATGATAATTTAACTTGTGAACAAAATCATATTATATAAAAATATGTTTTTGAATATATTAAATGTTCAAAAAAAATCCTTATTGTAAAACTGGAATCGAATTGGGTGAACATGTACATCACATGAATCCATCTTAATTTTCCCTTTCTTTCTGTTTGTGAATATTCATCAATGATTCGTTATTAGTGCTACATATAGTAATGCATGCCTTTTATGTACTTCATTATTGTAACAAATTTTAATTTGGAGAAGACTTCACAAGTTTGGTTAACTTGTGTCTAATCCATTTTGTCTGGTTAATTGGCAAATAAAATATGTTTAAACTAATAACATTGTTCATTTGTTGTAAACATTGTAATAAAATTGGTCCTTTATTGTAATCATTGTAATATAATTGGTCTTTTGTTGTAAACATTGTAATATATTTGGTCCTTTGTTGTAAACATTGTAATATATTTGGTCCTTTCCAGTAAGTATTGGAATATAATTGGTCCTTAGTTGTAAACATTGTGATATATTTGGTCCTTTCCAGTAAGTATTGGAATATATTTGGTCCTTAGTTGGAAACATTGCAATATATTTGATCCTTTCCTGCAAGTATTGAAATATAATTGGTCCTTTGTTGTAAACATTGTAATATATTGGGTCTTTTCCAGAAAGTATTGGAATATAGTTGGTCCTTGGTAGTTATCATTGCAGCATAATAAGTCCCCAGTTGTCATTATTGTGATATGAACGGTACATTTTTATTTTGAGTGACTAGAACTATGATATAAGTCAGTACTTTTGGTGTCACTACCTGAATTGTTGACATTATTACGGATTCTCATCTTGTTCATTTCCGAGGACGATTCACATTTAGTATATTTGTCTCTAGGTTTTTCTTTACAACATAGTTTCTTCCAGTTTTGACGCACTTGTTTCTCTCTAGCAGTAAACAACACAAAGATGAGGAATCCTTGGCACACATTTAGTATGGTAAAAATATACTGGAACACTATGCTTGCTTCTTCAATTGTAAAGAATCCGAATATCCATGTTAATCCTGAAAAATCGAATTGTGCGCAAAGTTATTAATAATAAAGAAAAGACTTCAAATATGTTAAAACTTCAGATATTTTAGAAATAACTGTATTGTATTAGAAGAGTTGATGTTGTTAATTGGAGTGAGTGAGTGATTGTTGTTTAACTCCAATTCAAACAAAATTCAGCTATATCATGGTGAGATCAAGTTAATTATCAATGAAATGATGATGGGGTCCGCTTTGTTCTAGACCAATATGCTTAGTTTAATTTTTTATAGTGCTAGCTCACTGAAACAACAGTCTGCGGATACACATGCCATCCATCTCGGACTCAATTCCTAGTTCCAAGCCAACCAATCTTTCTCCTTAATGCTGCGTGCGTAGCGTAGCAGAGCAGCAACAACTACCTATTTTATAGTCTTTGTTTTGACCCAATCGTGCTCGAAACCACGATCTACCGCCCCAAAGGCGAGTACGCTAACCATTACACCACCGATTTGGGTCATTGACGGTCAAAAAGCAGTTTTACTTTTATGATGTGTAGTAGCGGGGCCAGTAAAACGAATATTTACGACAGTCAAATCCGAAATTGACACCAGATAAAAGAAATGTGCCGACCATATATATTATGTGATATTTTAGTTCTGACAATCAAAACGTCCACATACATGAACAAACTCACAACATTAGCAGTAAGAGGAAGTGAACGTATAGGCAGATATAATAATTCAATTACTACACGAAATAATCACGAATGTTCCTTAAGTCGTTTATGTGAATGACGTCATTATGTCGACCATAGCTTTTCATAGTTGACGAAACAATTGTTTAATGCAAAATAAAAAACAACAAAAAAAGCACAAAAAAAACAAACAAGCAAAAAAATTACATGAACAAAATCAAAACAAACAAACAAAACAAAACAAAACAAAAACAAACAAAACAAAACAAGACGAACTGTGAGCAAATGCCCACTTATGATACCCCCGCATATATGTTCATTGAACTTCAATGCGTATAAAAACCAACCAAGTCGGCAAACAGGAAGTAGGAATTTGACGAGTCCAAAAACTCTTCCCACGATATGAAGCTTGTGACCAAATATCAGATTTCTGCCATCAACAGTTGATGAGAAAATGCGACGAAAAATATCTTGGGACGGACGGAAGGAGAGAGACAGACGGAAGGACGGACGGTAAGACAGAGGTAAAACAGTTTAACCGGAAAGGGGGGGGGGGTAAAACGCAAAACAAGAAAAATACGAGATAAAGAAAATAGTATAAAACATGTGAGTTGATATTTTTATACTATTTTTTTCTGCGAAAATCGAGCTTTATAACCTTCTTAATCATTTATGACATAGTCCTACAGCAATGTTGTAAACGGGGCTTTCCTACATGATATCATCACGAGTACCCGCTACTACCTCATTTACACAAATAAACCCTGTTCACACCTCGTTAACCCCTAATTACAGTAAATTATAGATGAAAGTCTCCACAATTGTAACATAAGTGGTTATTACAATTCATTGTTACAGGTAACACAGGTGTCCGATAATGAATGTTCAAATTGTTGGTGAGAAAACATATTTCCCTGTCCGTTAGGTGGATCATATCAGCTAAGCTGTGCGAAGGACGATTACGTTTGGTAGTGACGAGCAATTCAAATAAATTACATTCTTTTCTGCATTTAAGCATGCGATGCTTCTGTGGAAATAAAACACATAATTCTGATTCTCAGCCAACAGGTCAATATGGTAGTAATTGGGTGTAGTTAAAGTTACAATAAATGATAGCCTGCGATATATACACATCCTGCTAAAATAGTGGCACCAGTTGTGCGTGTAACTATTAAACAACAGGAATATCGTTTGATACGAAAATGGTGTTGGGACACCAATGTGTGCAAATAAAAGAAATAAAACATGAACGTCCCACAAATACATGGGAGTGAAGACAAAGAGAATATGGTTTTGTTTCACTTGGAAATAGCAGCGAATATCACAACAAATATAAACATATGGCATGTAATTGGACAAAACAATCAACACGAATTTCCGCAATGAAAGTCGTGAAGAACTAATGTTAGTCATGATCCACTAGCAGTATCTATGTTAAATATTCAATTGTGGCTATCCTGTTTAAACTCTTTGGTTTATTTATTTGGCCTTCCAATCTTTTGACTTTAAGCATAAGGGTAATAGCAAAATTACCGAACTCCGAACAATCTTCCAAAGAGAAAGCCAAACCTCATACAACAATACAATACAATACAATACAATACAATAAGCTTTATTTAAAGTCGGAAAAAACAAACATTACAACACAAGCTCTTAAGTGAGCTTTTAGATCCGACGTAAGAATATGCATATATAAACAATAAAACAAAAACATGCACACAATATTTGCAAAAAAAAAAAACACTGTCATATTAAAAATGTTCTATGAAATTGCAAACCAAACTAAAATATGAAAGCAATTTAACACAGCAGTAGCATAAGCATAATTTAAAAGCATATTATATATTGGTGTGAATAAAGAAAAAAGCATGGATAAAATGAGACTCATAAGTATATAAACAGACAAAATCAGTCAACAACCGGAAATCAGTGAAAACCGTAATGAAGATTGTTCCAGAAACGCCTCATACACATTAAATAGTTGTCTACGTTATTATTGATACTATCTTCATCTCTTCTTTTTACATCCAGGAGATATTTCTGTCTCAGCGTTAAAACAATAAACGTTAGAGAATACCGAAGGGACAATCAAAAATGGGAAATCCAGAGAAACTGGCAACTTATGGCACAATTGACGAAGAAAAACAAATCAAAAATACAACACACTATGTGTTGGACACCACCATATGCAAACAACACAAATTACTCAAATAAGACATGAGTCCTCCTACAAACAACTGGAGGTAATTTATTTTTCAATTTGAAGCAAAAAAAAAGTAATACAACATCACTTACCTAATAAGACGAAGACAGAAAAGGCAGCCCGAAGGTTTATCAATGCTCTCTTCCTGTCTGACTGATTAGACTGTGGACCTTTCGGGCGGCCCAGCAGATTTTTCAGAATCATACCGAAAATAATTGTATTAGCCAGAATAATAATTCCAACTGGTATAGCAAAGGCATAGTAAAAGGCAGTTAACGACATCCAACATCTACAAAATAAAAGTGCCAATTTACTGATAAACTCAATTCTTATTTCCAATTTGCATCACAAGCATAATAACACTTTCAAGATACCAAAGGGATAACCAGGGTGAAATCAGGCGCTTGCGAAGGGTAAATAGTTCTGCTACACTAGTGGCACCCGTCGTATTATTCTAGTTACAAATCCTTAATAAGTCATGAATGGGTAAAGGACCGGAAATTGTTTACCACAAGTGGAACATGTCCGTGGTATTTCGTACGGTTAACGCCGTCATGGTGGTCACCGTAAAGCTTTCGAAGTGATAACTTCAACTTAACCTATCGTAGTCCTTCTTAGCAACAAACCTCTATCAAGGACATAATGATCTGAACTACAAGCTTTGGAAATTTCGGATGAACTAGGAGATACATACATCATATACAAGTGCTGATGGAATGTGGTTACATTATAAATGGAAAGTTCACAATGTGAAAATTAAAATCATCTCTTTTATCCTACAGTTTCGTTCTTCATCGGTCCTCACAACCAATTTCAAGGTGTAAAACAGGGTACGGAGCAGACCTGGCCGTATCTGTAATATCTTTATTTCAAGCTCAGTATAGAGGAAGATAATCAATGGATCCGGCTAACATCTTTTCGTTTTTCTTAAGAAGGCCATGCATGAAGTATTCCTCATATGAATAAGAATAAAGGAACAACAGTGAACTGGGTTGACTGACAAAAAGTAACAGGCATGTTTCATTTGATTCAAATTGCAACACATAAATAATTTATTCTAATATTTGTAGATCATTTCGAAAGAAACCTGGATTTTTTTGTTCAATATTGTTAGTTTGAAATAATAACTTACGCTTTTTTCCCTCCATGATACATCTCGTGATCAATGGCCACAACTACTATTACTGGTATTAATGGTACACCTATAAATTCATCAATATTAGACAAAAAATTAGAACATCAGATTATTGGTATGTAAGGATATGAATGTAAATGAACATGAGAAACAATCCAACTATAGACTTAGAAACAAATTATAATAATGGAACAGCGCTTTTATTGCTGTTCTACATTTAACTGTCACTGTAGCATGTTCAAGAATGAGATTAACCCATAAGCTAAGATGAGTGTGACACGACCTGTGGTTGAGTGGTACTTGTTACCTCAGTTGATGAAAACAACATCTGGAGATCTTTGTGGTTTTAATGTCATTTGGTGTATAGAATATTATATGATGAGTGTGAAACAACCTGTGGTTGATTAGTACTTGTTACCTCATTGATGAAAACAACATATGGAGATCTTTGTGGTTTTAATGTCATTTGGTGTATAAAATGTTCTAAGATGAGTGTGAAACAACCTGTGGTTTAGTGGTACTTGTTACCTCAGTTGATGAAAACAACATATGGAGATCTTTGTCGTTTTAATGTCATTTGGTGTATAGAATGTTCTAAGATGAGTGTGAAACGACATGTGGTTGAGTGGTACTTGTTACCTCAGTTGATGAAAACGACATCTGGAGATCTTTGTGGTTTTAGTGTCATTTGGTGTATAGAATGTTCTAAGATGAGTGTAAAACGACCTGTGGTTGAGTGGTACTTGTTACCTCAGTTGATAAAAACAACATCTGGAGATCTTTGTGGTTTTAGTGTCATTTGGTGTATGGATTGTTCTAAGATGAGTGTGAAACGACCTGTGATTGAGTGGTACTTGTTACCTCAGTTGATGAAAACGACATCTGGAGATCTTTGTCGTTTTAATGTCATTTGGTGTATAGAATGTTCTAAGATGAGTGTGAAACGACCTGTGGTTGAGTGGTACTTGTTACCTCAGTTGATGAAAACAACATCTGGAGATCTTTGTCGTTTTAATGTCATTTGGTGTATAGAATGTTCCAGATGCTGCATGGATTACCAACAGGAAAGCAAAAAATATCTCATAGTGGTACGTAGAGAGTCAGTTTTGGAAAGTGTGCTTGCATTTGCAAGTATGTGAACTCGCGTCACCAAACGTTTCTATTATATCTTTAAAACACTTGCTAAGAATGTAATTTACATCAATGACGGTAATTGATTTTGGAGTAGTTACAAACATTGCCATAAGAACATAAAACCTTACACCTCTGACTATGGTTCAGAAGAAAATCCAATGAATTAGATATTTATGATGGTAGTGAAAAGAACAAAATATCTAAACACTACATGTTTAATCCTTTAAATTTATAAAAATAAAGATATAAGAAAAAACAAAGGATTTTCTTTTGCATTACATAATAATGTCAGTCTTATTTACACATGTGCGGATAAATGCATTTTGATTGGATGATAGCACTTCCGTTGTGTATTTAACAACAGGTTTGCACATGAATGATTCCGCTAGCCGGAACTGCTTTGGTATCCACTGTATATAATATGGCAACCACTTGACGTCTCGCCTGTTTATTTTACACATATAAGTGTAAAAACTATTTACAAGTTGTTTTTTTTCTAATTAACGTAAATACAAAATATTTTCGTTAATCATTTACTGTTGTTGCTAATCAAAGTTGAATTTGCTTACTTCCGTATTGGATTACATTACTCGCAATCTATATTTATAAGAAATTCTGACTGTGTGTGCAAAGTGCACTTCTTTTACATGGCGATCTACAGTATGGAAATAGATCACATTATTACCTCAAACCTTTGTTGGTTAGAATGATAGGATTAAACACTGTGTTTTCAGAATTATCGATGTGTAGACATGACCAATGCCCTCATCAACTTGACATAAATGTCCATTCTGAAAAAAGACGTTTAATCCTATAATGAAATAAATATAGTAATGTAATCTCACCCCATGCCGGAACTGCAGTTTTAAGGATAAAATGAGGAATATATGTTCCTAGAACTTTCACAAATCTAAGATATTGCAAAATTCCTTCCATTAACATCCACATAAAAGCCACAAGAATGAAGTAATGTAAAAATTCCGCCACTACAATACAACCATAGAAGTCGTTGGTCTGTTCGATTCCTACCATGAATACTACAAGAAAACACAGCATTGATAATGCTAGATTGAACAGTGTCTGTTGAGATCTACCTTTACGAAGATGTCTGAAAATAGAGTTGAATAGATTTAATAACAGAAATACAGAAAGCAAAATCTAGACACACTATAAGCATAAAAGGATATGGATGTAAATGAAAACGAGATACCATCCTTCTTCATGCTTATAGTTTTATTGCAGTTCTAGATGTCACAGTGACAGTAAGGTCTTCAATAATGGGTAAAATTCATACCCTGGATGAGTGAGTCAGTGTTTGTTGTTTAATGTCATGTGACCTAAAATGAATGTGAAATGACCTTATGTAAAAGACACAAATCGCTTGACTCCTTTCTCTAGGTTCTGATGACTTTATCTACTATCATGTGTACTATTAAGAAATATCAATGATTATTCAATTGATAAGGGAGTTTAGATAAAAACTGACAAAGAGAAGCAAAGGCTGGATGAGTTTGCAAGCATTTATTTGTTATTCCGTTTTCCATTCCGGAGCACATGTGTTCCCTTTCGACTTCCATTAGCGTTCTTGTTGCTCAATCTTTAATTTTATAATATTTTTTGTTCACCATAGTTTTGTGTTTTCGTCTTTTCTTTGACATTGTATTGGCTATCCTTCGGTTTATAATTTGTGATAACCATTTAGTATCTTTACACTTTTATCTATACTGGCTACGATGATAACACAGTTTAAATTGTGGTAAATATGCATTAACCACGATTCTAGAATTCAACATTCAACACTTGCCAATGAGCAACAGTTTGCTATGAGTTGGCGTAAGTAGCATAGCTCAACAATCAGGGTTGTATCCATTATCTCTCTTTAACATTTGGCAACCAAAATATTCGCTCTGTAGCCACATTACAGTGTCACGGTTATACATGTGTACATGTATTATTTCTTGTAAACGTTTTTTTTTTCTTTACCTGCAATTGAAATACTTCGCAACCAAAGTTAAACAATGAACGAACGAACGAACGAACGAATGCAATTCTAGATTGCGATAAAACATATTTGTATATACTTACTTGAATAAGAAGAATGAGAGTATAGTTAAGGACAAGCCAGCTATTGACAATATCAGACCAATCCAAGATATTATATTTATCGCCAAACTATCCACCAACGTGTCTTGGCCATCGATATTCTTGTAATAACAAAAAAAAACATAATACAATTCGCTTTGATTATAGTCTATGGCTGTATGTGTTTTTCTACTGTAAACTTTACATTTAGTTAATATCAATAACGGGATCAATTCATATACAAGTCAAACCGGCCTTAAGGGACACCTCTATATAGCAAATCATTGTCTATAAAGGGCATCCTCATTTTTCTCATAGATGAATAGTGTATATAGTTTTAACCTGTATATAAAGGACAACTGTTCATAAAGGCACATTTTCAGGTTCTCTTGGGTGTCCTTTAAATATAGGTTTGACAGTATAAACAAATAGCAATAAATCAGTAAATATGTACATCATGTGGTATACTAGATAATGATCAGTGTGTCTTATTGCTATGGATACAGATAAAGTTCTTAGAGAACCATTGGTTGTGATTTCATATACCACTCTCAGAGTACACCGAGTTGATTACTAATGGTTGAAAGTAAATTTAATGTTTCTGGTGACCCTTAAAGATTTAATTAAAGTCAATAGGTTAAGATTTATATAATAATATTGTGTTATGGCGTTAATGATGTGGACATATTAGCTGAAGTGACGGTCATAGTCCTCCACCTAGTTCCATGATGTCTGTTGCGATTTCTGCATGAAAACGATGTTCGGTTCATCTTGACCTCAAGTTGTTTGTAGGGTACATGTAGGGTCTTGTCTTAATTACGTTTTTTTGTGTTTGCTTGCATGCGTATATTGTGATGTCCTACACATATTGTGTTGTGTTTTTGTTTTGTTTTTCATTCGTCTTGTGTACCCTATATTGCCAGTTTCTCTGGATTGTTTTTGTTTTGTTTTTCATTCGTCTTGTGTACCCTATATTGCCAGTTTCTCTGGATTGTTTTTGTTTTGTTTTTCATTCGTCTAGTGTACCCTATATTGCCAGTTTCTCTGGATTATTTTTGTTTTGTTTTTCATTCGTCTAGTGTACCATATATTGTCAGTTTCTCTGGATTGCCACTCGGTGTTCTCTAACGTTTATTTATGATACATTTACTTTAAACCATATACAATTTGTTGCAAATATATGCGAAATTAGAGAACTTTAAATATAGAGGGTACCATCGTGGTCATGATCGTATGGTAGTTTGATTTTCAAAATCCTATGCAGTCAGTGCCTATCACTACTAACGTTATGAGTTCGAATTCCACTCAGGTGAAGTGTACCCAATATAACATTGTCAGTGATCGCTGGTTTTCTCCATGTACACCGGTTTCCTCCACCTATAGAACTAACCACCACAATATAACAGAACTATTGTTGAAGTTGGCTTAAACACCATAACCGTAACCCTAACTGTTAGAAAATAGAAAAACTTTTTTACAGAAAGTATAATAATGTTTATCATATATTTTATTGAAATAACGCCGAATTTGCATGTGTAATAATAGCATAAATTGCGGCGTGTTATTCGCCCCAGGGCAATAACATTTTACGCGGGAAATAACATGTTTTCTGCCCTCTTGTGAAGGGCAATAACATGTTATCTGCCCTGGCAAAATATGTGATAAATATATTAATACATGGCCTTTTTCATATTGCCCTTGTTATCAGCCCTCAACTGATATCGTCCCTCGGGCCGATATCAAAGTATCGGGCTGATAACAAGGGCAATATGAAAAGGTCATGTATTAATCTATAAGTATATTAAATTGTATGCGTTACACCATCCCCCCCCCCCTCCCTTGGTATGTTCTATTTAATTAACATCCACTTACAGCCCATCCACCGGTCTTGTCATGAAGGTCGTAATTCCAATACCCACACTCATTATTATTACTTTCCTATATCAGAAAATATGTTATGTTATGACTTTCAACATAAAATAAAGCATGTCATTAAAGTATATTGCATTAACACATTAAATATCATTTATCTGAAATTTCAGAACGACACTTCCCGCTCATGGCGAGACTCGATACAACATTATGTGAAAAAGTTTGTTAAAAGCTTGCGGCAGGTCGGTGGTTTTCTCCAAGTACTCCGATTTCCTCCATCAATAAAACTGACCACCACGATATAACTGAATCTTTGTTGAAAGTGACGTCAAACATCATAACCTTAACACTAGCATCCTTCACAACGATATTGATTTTTGGCCGCTTTATAACTAATCTATAGTTAACAAGAAAAACATCATATTTATACCTTGTAAAGGTGTGTGTAACAATTCTAAAGAGGTTACATGTCTAGGCTGACTATCGTTTGCTGTTTACAGTATATTTACAAACTGACAGAAAATAACCCCGCAAACATGATACTATCAGTGGCAGTGACTAAGAAATGAGTCCTAAAAAATAAGAAAAAAATATACCACACCGTTGAAAGTTACAAAATTTAATCGGAAAATCGTACAAACTACTAACACATATTACCCATCATCTTCGTGGCCAGGAACAGTGGCGGGGTAAACTGTTTTTTATTTGCCCAAGTCATCTAATGAAAAGAACTGACGTCAGATTACTGTGAATAGTACATTCATCATTTAAATAACAAGGTCTGAACATATATTCTCCAATCCAAAGTGAGGGCCTGGGTGTCTCAATGAGCTAGGTAGCTGGATTACCTACCAACTCATGCAAGCCTATCACCAATACGACGTGGGTTCGCGCCCAGCCTTGTAAATTACAAAAATGAGTGCACTCGACTCGCAGCCGCAAGTGATACAGTTTTCCAGTTGCTTGCCATTTCTCTCCGGATACTCCGGCTTCTTCCACCACTAAAACTTATCGCCACAATATAGCTGAAATACTGCTGAAAGTGGCGTTAAACAGCAAAAATGAAACCAAATCATCAAACCAAAGTATGAAGAGATACACTCTATTCTTGCGAATTACAATATTACTCACTATTCGTGGGAAGAACAGGGCTTGAACCCTATATTGTCCCAAAGAATATATAGGAACTCCATCTACGGAGATACTAGCCGACATCACACGACTGTTAGGCAGATATTCTCTTATGTCAGATCGTACAGAAAATGAGTTCCAGTTCATATAGATTGACAATGTTACTCTTGTTGAATTATTGATATCTGAAATGTAGGGGAAAGAACAAATATACTGTGAAGCAACACTATACTCAAGAGAAAATAGGCACCATAAATGTTATGAACAAATATATATAATTGGTATCATGAAAAATGTTAAAAGATTCACCAAAATATTTCTTTGAATAAATAGGGTAAGTAGAGTCTTCTTTTCATCACAATATCTTGATTAAATTGCGTACATCGTGCTATACAATGTCCCGATTCACCAAAATGTTTTTATCACGCTAGTCTAATTATTTCTCTTAATTAGAGTTCTAGTATCATACTTAGT
>MJUT01019709.1:80128-108734 GCA_002080005.1 Gigantidas platifrons | reverse complement strand
GGGGCCGTGTTCTCGAAAGTATCCTAAGATTTGTCCTAAGATATGTCTTAGGACGATTTTTAGGATGGTCTTAGGACCATCTTAGGACATGTCCTAAGAGTGATCTCGAAGCTATCTTAAGACTATCCTAACTTAGGATGTCTTAACTATGTCCTAAGTGTCAACACAATGATTAGGAAAATAGAAATATTGTGTACAACAATATCTCCAATATTAAAATATAGCAAACACTTAATAAAAATACTCATAATAAAATATAAGATGTAAATAAAGTGTGTGGGTTTTTTTGTTTTTTTTTTCAGTTTCATCTACTTTTTCCGCTGCATCCCATGAGTCTGATTCTCGTTTTCTTTAATTTGCAGTTATCTATATATACGTAGTTCTGAAGGTCATATACGTAGTTCTGAAGGTCATATACGTAGTTCTGAAGGTCATATACGATATACAACTAATGTATACTAGTGAAGGATATTCATTACCGTTATTTTTTGTGTAATTACTTTCGAGTGAGCTGATTTCAAACTTTTAATGAATTACTGATTTAAGATGAACAAAAGATATCTCGTGCGCCGTTTAAATTATAATAGAAAAATCATTGATAGTTCACTTATTTAGATTTGAAAACAGCATAAAGGTGTATACCAATCATATTCTACAAACTAAAGTTCGTTTTTGGTTCAAAAATCAAATTATATTATAATTTCGTGGCTAGGACCATCTTAAGACACCTTCGTAGATGTCCTAAATTTAAAACAAATTTTGCGACATGTCCCAAGTTAGGACATGATCGAGAACACGACTTGGGACTAAGATTTGTCCTAAGATGGTCTTAGGACATGTCTCACTAAGACACTTTCGAGAACACGACCCCAGACTCACAACTACAAAAAATTAAAATCTGGGGCTGTAGACAGTAAACTGATACTTTTTAGCAATATTTTTATTCCAAATATTGTTCCCTTCTATCTTGAAACCAATCTAAGCAAAAGTATATAAAGTAACAATATAGAGAGGGGTAGATATAAAAAACCTAAAATTCCAAGAGAAGAACGATTCTCCAAATTCTGTACTGAAGTAGAGACAGAAGACCATTTTTTGATATCATGCCATAAATATAAAGATATATGGAAAACTGTTTTCCAGTTTTATGGCTTAGATCTAAAAGATTCACATAATGCTTATTTTTTACTGTCTAAACTTTTAAATCCAAAAAATATTATTGAATATAAGTATTTATATAAATTCATTTTAATCATACTTTTTAAGATCTTATGATGTAAATAGATAAGCTTAGACGCACCATCACTACTACCCTGGTGATTGGTGCCCCCGTTGTAAAGGGGTAGATTCTAAATAAAATATATATATATATATATTAGGGACCGCATTAGAAATAAGAAACACTTCTTAAAATATGTGTACAACTGTATTATTATATTCTGTATCATGCATGTAAATTTTAAATGTTAATTTGTATAACGGTATCATATGATTTGTCACTTTTTGTAATGGATTTGTAATTATTAGTTATCTTTACTAAAGAATGATTGAACTATAAATCCTTGACTTATCCATATTTATGTAATGTATTATAATTATATTGTATTGTCTTGATGCACGCCAATGTATGGTTTACTATCAATAAACTATCTGAATTTTGACTTTTGAAATTTGATAATATTAGAAAAATAAATGGCAAATTTCGTTGACCATTTGATTTACGGTTCTACTTGTGAAAATGCGAGTAGTGCTCCAAAATCAATGGAGGAAGAAAAAGGTTGAGCCTATGCAGTTTGGTGATAATTTGTTTTTGAAAGGCACACACAATTTTCAAGCATTACCGTGAGATGTAGCACATAATCACCATTTTAAATATCGCGTTATCTTATTCCCGGGATCATAATACCTAAAATTATTTATCTGCAGACCCAAACAGGAAGCGCGGAATTTTTAATATGACGAGTGAGAATGTTGACGACTATTTCAGTATCAGCGACATTCTTACCACACAGGAAAGATTACCTTGCAAAGTTGAAGTACCTATTCATAGATTAGGCAAGTTGTGTTGAATGGGGATACCAGTATGATAGTCCGCAGTCAATATATATAGTCAATATAGACCCGTCGCATATCTATTTGTTCTTGTTATTGTAACTGAATCCCATTGAGCCGCTAATCCCACATATAACCAACAATGGACCTTTTGATGTTTTGTACATTTCCTATTTGATTATGCATTTTTACGATTTTGTGCCGTCGTGCCCGTGATCGTATGGTAGTTTGTTGATGGATTTTCCTTGAAGAAAAATCATTTCACTACGCCAATTAGTAAGTGATTTGCGTCCTGTCGACATTTTGACATGGGAAATAGCAGTTGAAGTGACAGGTGTAGTGGGAGTGAGTCCGGTCTTGTGGTATTTTAGGTACATAGCGAGCATATTTTTGACTACACAAGTGCCTGTGGGGTACTCTGGTTTCCTTCATCAATAAAACTGACTACCGTGATATAGCTGAAATATTGTTGAAAGTGGCATTAAACACCATAACCCTTATCCCTTCCACTTAGAAAATAAGTTAGATTTTACCTATGAAATTTAAACATATAGGTAAAATACTTTTTCATTTTATTACGGAAATAATGTTGCCCATGTTAAAACTGTACAAACTACAGCATGTGGACAAAAGTGATTCCGTTTCTGCCATCTTCCCTATATATTTCATATAAAGCCATTTATTTTCATAACATTCTCACGAAGAAGTCATTCCTTATCTGATTTTCGTGAAATTTTCAGCATTAAATGCAGAAATAAATATATGTAGTTTCTTCTTCGTATGATTTGCAAATAATTTTATTTCTACTTTCTCTTAAGAATTGATTTAAAAACAAAGTTTAATTTTTTTCACCAAATCTTACTATATAATCATATAAAATTGTGATGTCAAGAATTTACATTTGTGTTTAAATAATAAATGCTTGCAAATAAAAGTTCAAAAAAATTACATGAAGATATTAAGATAAACTCTGAGATTAATTCTGTTTTTAAAGGTGAAAATTTCATGAAAATCGGCTAAGGAATGACTTCATGAGAATGTTATTAAAATAAGTGGTTTATATGAAATATATATGGTGGAATCGGAATCATTTTTGTCCACATGCTGTATATACATGTATGGCTTTTTAAGTTTTATGAATTATTTCTTTATTATATTGAAAACATGTAAAATCGGTGAATATTTATTATTATTTTCCATATTTTACTACATTTCATGACGAAGTATGATCAGTGGGGTAAAACTGATGACCGTAACTGTAAATTACAGTCATCCCAAGATGGCGGACATGAAATTAGGTAAGAATCTTTTTTGTCGATTAAATTGTTTCTATAATGTATTTTAAATGACACATGCATTAGTACGATAGTAATCTATGAACTTTTCACAAGGAAATCATAAATTACGACTGAAAAATGTATATGAAAGAGAAAATCTGATTTTGAAAAATGGCTAAGATGACCGTAACTGAAAACTGCAATTACGGTCATCTCAGTTTTCAGTTACGGTCATCTTAGCGATTTTTTTAAATCGGATTTTCTCTTTCATATACATTTTTCAGTCGTAATTTGTGATTTCCTTGTGATAAGTTCATAGATTACTATCGTACCAATGAATGTGCCATTTAAAATACATTACAGAAACAATTTAATCGACAAAAAAGATTCTTACCTGATTCCACATCCGCCATCTTGGGATGACCGTAATTGCAGTTACGGTCATCAGCTCTACCCCAGTGATGATGGTAATATCAGTAATATTGCCTATAATTATATAGGTTAATAAATAAGGCTATTAATTGAACCGCATCAGTGATGTAATGATGAGCCTGCTTGCCTTGAGTGCAGTAGATCATGGGTTCAAGCCTTGGTTGGTTCAAACCAAAGACTATAAAATTGGAATCTGTTGCTTCTCTGCTAATCATGCAGAATAAGGAATAAGAGCAAAGACTGGTTGGCTTGGAATCAGATTAATGTGTCAGAGCGTAGCTACATGTCTATCTACAGACTGTTGTTACAGTGAGCTAGCACTATAAAATCCAACTAAGCGTGTTGGTCTAGTACAAAGCGGACATCATTATCATCTCATCGAAAGTAACTTGTTCTTGCCATGATATAACTGAAAAATTACTCATTTGGCATTAAACAACAATCACTCTCTCAATCACTAACTCAGATTAATTGAAAATTTATTGTTTAACTAGATGATACTGTAAATTCAGAAATTATTGCGATGTTTTTATTATTGCGAAAAATGCGACTGATGTGAAATCGCAATAATTAAACCTCGCATTTCGGAATCATAAGTATCCATTTGTACTGGAGGACTTCATGCTTCGCAATAATAAAAATCGCAATCTGTGAAAATTTTCGAAGATCGCAATAATAAATGAACGCATTAATTTCCGAATTTACAGTAAATTATTTGGCCATTTTCGGCTGAATTTCCATTAGTATCGGTCATCGGAAGAACAAATAGATATGTAAGCTGAGAAGCTTGATTCAGTAAAACCCCTAATTATATGTTTTATTGTTTTACTATCCTAAGACTAATTATGTGATAAAATTTGTCAGTAACTTGCGACAGGAGGGTGGTTTTCTCCAGGTACTCTGGTTTCCTCCACCAATAAAACTGGCTGTCACGATATAACTGAAATATTGTTGAAAGTGGCGTTAAGCACCATAAATCAAACCAAAACCTAAAACTAATAGATCTTTTTATTTTATATTAGGTTACCTAGACAGTAGTTCGACCAGTGATACTTTACAACCTGGAGCCAAAATGGATTTACCTTTCTGGATGGCCAGAGTATTGTGCAGTAGAAAAAGGCACATTATAAGTGTGGAAATGCCTAGACAGTATAGAGAAGGTTATCGTGAAATATTGACTGCTGATGCCAATGTTGTAGACCTACATAAATTAGGGCCACATTATTATAGCTATGGGTCCCAATTACTGAAATTTGAACTTCCAGAAACTGCTGACATAGCCAAGAGTCTGATAAAGGTATGGTGTAATTACACTTTTTTGTATGTCTCCCCTTCGAACGAAGGGAGACATATTGTTTTAGTCTGATTTGTTCTGCCACTTCCGCTTCCTCTGCTTCTTCCGCTTCTTCTCAGCGAAGCTTGTCCGGACCATAACTTTTTTGTCTTTCGAGATAGGTCAATGATATTTGGTATGTGGGTGCATGACCATAAGGCGGTGTGTCACATACCGTAATGACCTTCATTGGACCTTGACCTTTGACCTCAAGGTCAAATAATTAAATAATTGTTTTTTAAATAGTATTTTCTTGTCCGGGCCATAACTTCTGTCTTTCGAGATAGGTCAATGATATTTGGTATGTGGGTGCATGACCATAAGGTGGTGTGTTGCGTACCGTAATGACCTTCGTGAGACCTTGACCTTTGACCTCAAGGTCAAATAATTGTTTTTTAATTAGTATTTTCTTGTACGGGCCATAAGATTTGTCTTTTGAGATAGGTCAATGATATTTGGTATGTGGGTGCATGACCATAAGGCGGTGTGCCGTATGCCGTAATGACCTTCGTTGGACTTTGACCTTTGACCTCAAGGTCAAATAATGGTTTTTTAAATAGTATTTTCTTGTCCGGGTCATAACATTTTTGTCTTTCGAGATAGGTTGTTGTACAGATGGCCGCATTAAGGGGAGACATAAGTTTTAGGTATCTAAAACAGTTCTTCCTAGTTACAAGACTCGGTTACAGTATAAACAAGGTGTATCTGTTGAAAATCATCCTTGCAATATTGGCCGGTGATTATTCACATCGTACTACTGAGAATGTCGGTGAAACACCAGCAGATTAATTCTTGTATATACATGTGTAATATAGAAATTCTTTTACAGGATACAACATTATGTGATCAAGTTTGTCGGTTACTTTCAAAAGGTCAGTGGTTTTCTCCGGGTACTACAGTTTCCTCCACCGATAAAACTGACCAGCACAATATAATTGAAATATTGTTGAAAATGATGTTAAACCATAAAACCAACCAGCCGAAATGTACATGTAGGTTTCATACATGTCTGAAAAAACATCAATAATCACAGATGTCATCGCAGTATGATGACCAACCAGTGTTTTTCACCAGAAACACATTATTGGTACTGTTCTAAATATAGATATCATATGATGTACGCTAGTAATTTTATTATGACACACATCATTGTATAGCAGAATCAACATTTGTGGTCTTTCGTCATTGGTAACTTTATTACGACAACAGAATTTGACCAATTACATTTGCACCATATTTCTTCTCATAAGCTATTGATATCCACCTACTACTGTACTTAATTTATTTTCCTTTATATTGTTTTTTGTGAGGAATTGTAATTACTTTGTGTAGAATTTAATTTTCTTTATTTTGGAAATTTTGAATCCATAAATATAAGAATCCACAAACTATGGCTTTTAATGAGTCATCCACAGAAATTGGGATTAACGAATTATAAGAATTCGTATTTATTTCTCAACTTTTTTAGGTCACCTGACCCAAAGGGTCATGTGAGGTATTGCCATCACTTGGCGTCCGTCGTCCGTCCGTTAACTTTTTCATATTTTAATCTACTCCTCTGAAACAACTGGGCCAAATGGAACCAAACTTGGCAGAAAACATCTATATAAGGTCCTCTAGAAAGTTTCTTCATTTCGTCCCATTCTGCCAACAAATATGGCCACCAAGGGCAATTCTTGTTTCTGATTGGCTAATGTTAAAAAATCTTCTCCTCTGAAACTTCTTGGCCAAATGGAGCCAAACTTGGCAGGAAGCATCTATGTAAGATCCTCTATAAATCTTCTTCGATTTTTTCCATTCGGCCAACAAACATGGCCACTGTTACTAAAAATAGAACATATGGTAAAATTGCAGGTTTTTGGGTAATAACTCAAAAACCGTTAATAATATCAAAAATCTGACATGCGGTAAAATGATCAGCACAGCAAGATCTACCTACCCTGCAATTTTGAAGTAAATCTGATTACCCATCTTGGAGTTATTGCCTTTTTTTCATCAAATTTTTAAAATTTTAATGTATTTCGTCCTTTATTTCAAAAACTATAAGAGATAGATGTTAGGTTTAAATTGCAAAAATGTGCTTCATGTGATGATCTACCTACACTGCAATTTTGAAGTAAATGCCTTTACCCATTTTGGAGTTATTGCCCTTTTTTCATCACATTTTTAAAATTTTAATATTTTTTGTCTTATATTTCAAAAACTATAAGAGAGGGATGTTAAGTTTAAATTGCAAAAATGTGCAGCATGTCACGATCTACCTACCCTGCAATTTTGAAGTATATCGCATTACCCATTTTGAAGTTATTGCCCTTTTTTCTTTAAAATTTTAATACTTTTCGTCTTATATTTCAAAAACTATAAGAGATAGATGTTAAGTGTAAACTGAAAACATGTTCAGCTTGTCAAGATCTACATGCCCTGCAGTTTTGAAGTAAATCTTATTGCCCTTTTTTCATAATTTTTTAGCTCACCTGGCTCAAATACATTATCTTTTATGCATAAATATAGAAAACAGTTAAGGTAATGATTATCTCCCTTTGAAATTTGCTTCAGTATCATTCTATTGTCAGGTGAGTGATACAGGCTCAGTGGGCTGAGCCTCTAGTTTCATAACTCAGCTACATAATAACATTGTACATGTAACTTGCATCTCTGTTGCAATTATATTTGGTAATACCTGGTATTATCCACAAAAAAAAAGGTCAATAAATCTGATGTAATTATACTTATACATGTATATATCTACTATGTTTTATATAATTTTCAGTCCTTTCAGACGAGAATTAGGAAAATTATGGACTCGTCACAAAATGCATTTAATGAGGATACTACTCGGCATACAGAAAAATTTGATGAAACTGAAAAAGTGTTGTTTAAGGCAGGACAAGTTGGACTGAATGATTTTCAAAATTGGGAAACAAGAAAAACAGAAAAATTGACCACATCAGAGATGGTTCGGAATCATAGAAAACGCAAGAGAGCACTATTGGACCATTCTTAACAGTTTTAATATTCCGACGAGTTAATTTATATTTGTACCTGTTTTATACATATACCTGTATACAATATAAAATTAGGCAGGGCTTAATGTTGGTTTATATAAACTGTGTATCATTGAAGGGATTATACTGTTTCCATTTTGGCCTGAAGCAATACTAGTCGGTACAATTTGAAAGAAGGGGCCGTCATAGCCATGATCGTATGGTAGTTGGATTTACAACTACCTGTGCAATCAGTGCCTATCACCACTAAAGTTGTGAGTTCAACCCGCTCATGGCAAGGTATAATCGATACAACATTATGGGATAAAGTTTGTCAGTGACAGTGACTTGAGACAGTTCGGTGGTTTTCTGCGGGTACTCCGGTTTCCTCCACCAATAAAACTGACCGCCACGATATCAATGAAATATGGTTGAAAGTGGCATTAAACACCATAAATCAAACCAAGCCAACTTGAAAGAAGCCGATAGTTGATGTTGCTCCTGTATGTAAAACAAATATATTTTGTCATTACATAGGATCCATCATCGTTCAACATAAAGAGTAAAATCAAGAAAAAAAACAATTCATGCAATTCTGAAAAACTGTTTAAATATGCCAGCCAGTAGCTATAAAGCCTTGGAAAAAAGATGCAATCCTCTTTCAGAATTGTAGGTCGATTACGTCAATCACTACCAAACATGACTAAAACAGAAGAAAAGAGACATTTGAAGAAAACAAATCCTGTAAAGGACCAATTGCTGGTTGCAATTAGGAGTTGGTAACTGCAATCAAATATGGCTACCACCATTACTAACAATAGGAAACTCCAAAATATACAATGAAAAATTCTTTAAAATCCATTTATTTGATCAAATAAAATTGTAATACTGCTTTTTGTCTACTATGCAACTTTGACTAAAATTAATTAATTATAAATCTTCTCTTCTGATAGCACTGAACCAAATTGAAACAGATTTGATGTGATGGTCTTTGGGAGGCCAAAGTTTTATCTGACATTCCACCATATGTTAAGCTGAAACTGGCCGAATTTGAAACTGTAAAATGCATAATAAGGAATTCTTTACAATTTATTCTGTTCTTTTTTTGTAAGATATTCATTCAATGTTGTTGAATTTTGCAGGCTTGTGAATTCAAGGCTTATTTTAATAAAAAGAAAAATTCTTGATGTCTTTTTTCACAGCAGTACAATGTATAAACCTACAGTCAAATCTGTCTTATGTGACCTTCCAAGGGAACATTGAAATATGGTCACATAAGACAGGTGGTCACTTAATACAGGTTTAATTAATATAAAATGCACTGCAGTTGCAAAGTGAAATTAAAATGAAGGTCACATAATACAAGTGATTGCCTAATAGAGGTAGTCACTAAAGCAGGTTTAGGGTGCTTCCTTCTTTAATATGGCTGCTGCTACAAAAGGTATATATAATGTATACTTAAATAAGTGAAGATATGTAGTCCCTTTAGGGAAATGTCATATTGGGATATTCTGGGAATGAATGGGTTGTAATCTCACATGGTCACATTTATCACTTTGTATTGATAGAGAATTATATTATCAATGTTGGTTCTGATGTTTCACAAAACCAACTTTTGTTAACTTTGGATCCCAGAGATCAAGACTCCATTCAACAAAGACTTTCTATTAATATATTCCCTGGTGATCATAATAGTATGTAGATTTTTTTTCCGTTTTCAAGGGGGAGGATGGGTTTGGGTTTATGGAGTTTAATGCCACTTTCAACAATATTTCAGATATATTGTGGTGGTCAATTTTATTGGTGGAGGAAATTAAGAGTACCCAGAAAAACCACCGACCTGTCGCAAGCCACTGACAAACTATCACATAATGTATCGCCTGAGCGAGATTTGAACTTGCAACGTTAGTGGTGATAGATACTGATTACATAGGTAGTTGTAAATCTAACTACCATACGATCATGGCCATGAAGGCCCCTTCCAAGGGGGAGGGGGATAAGGTCATCTACAGAACTAATAAAGTCACATTTGTTGAGCTGCAGTTTGTAACAAGTTAACAAATGAAGTTACGTTGTGAATTTCCTTCCCAATTTTATCGACATGTGAACGAAATATCAAATTTTTGCCTGGCCTGCAACGTAAGTCTTCAATGGTCAGACATAGATATAGTGTTTTCCGGTTATATGAAGGCAGCAAAGATGTATATAATGTTTGTTTTTTTGTGACTAGATCAGCCATTGTCAGCTTCTCCATTAACATACAACCTAGGATCACCATACTTGGTCAACACATTAATCAGGGGGGTGTTTATGGTGTTTAACACCAGTCTCAACAATATTTCTGTTATATCATGGCGATCAGTTTTATTGGTGGAGGAAGTTAGAGTACCTGGAGAAGACCACCGACCTGTCGCAAGTCACTGAAAAATTTTATCACATAATGTTGTATCAAGTATATCTCCCCATGAATGGGGTTCTAACTCATGTTAGTGGTGATGGGCACTAATTGCACAGGTAGTTGACGACCCCCTGATGGAAAAGCACAACAGATGGACATTGACAAAATAATGAACACAAACCTGCAAATCTGATTAAAAGTAGATGTTTGTTGTATCTTCTTTTTTTAAATCTTTGGTGATTCACAGATTGGGGCCATGTCTGAGTTCATACTTTCAATTGACCAATCAGCGATGAGCATACTTTTTAAAATCCAAGAGCTGTTCTGAGATTGGTCAATATCTTTGACTGTTTTGCATATGATTGAAAGTTCAAAGTTGAATGAAAAGTTACTTGACACAACCCCAAATGGGATGTTGTTATGTGTTAAGTGTATCACCCCAAAAAATATATAAAAAAGACAAACATCTAATTCTCATTAGATTGTGTTGAGGGCATATATACAACAAGAATCATCTTTATAAAATATTTAATTTCAGTCTGTTGAAGAAAACTCATGTTGACATTGAACTTAACCACACATTAATAAATAATGATACATTATGGTGCCCTAACCAAGCGATCAACATGAAATAAGGCTAAACATAATAGAATACAATTATTAAATGAATGATATCGCAGAAATAAAAGTCAAAGGTTTCCATTTTATCTTACATTTCCTGAAATTGTACATATATAAGCCAAGTTTAGAATAATGTAACTTTAAACAAAATAAGCAAGATTCTTATTTATTTGCTGACTCGTCAACATAAGAAAGTCTAGCCTAACAATAATCTTGATATAAAAAAAATCAAGACAAAGATGAACAACAAAATAAAATGGCCAAAGCCTTAAAAGATTAGCGAGCATAATTTAACATTTTACAGAATGAATACAAGTATTATATAAATATCACATAAATATTTCATTTTTAATTAGTAGCAACTTTATTGTATTGTCATGCTGTCATTTTTCAAAAAATATGAAAAACATTTCTATAAAATTAGTATATTTACAAAAGTATTTATATACACAACTGTTTCAAGACAATAATTTTCTTAATGTGTGCTCATACCATTTGAAACATTGTTGAACAACAACATACAAACAAACACTTTGTACATATTTTATTTACCAAAATACTATTCATATAAATATAGAACAATGGTAGTTATGAAGGTCGAGACAGACATTATCGCTAGTATCTCAGTGAGGCTGATGGAACCAAATGTGATACTAGTGATAATGTATGTCAAGACCTTCAAAACTGACGATATCGTTTTTATCGGTAACATCATGATGTGTTTGACATCACACTCGACTGATAATCGTTGATACTGACAATATCGCTCGGTGAGTTCCAAGGAAAAATGCTCAAATTACCGATAATATAGTATAACCTGACAAATAGTCCATGAAAAGATGTTAAATTCACAAACCTAAACATCATTTGCTTTCAAACTTATCTGTGTATATAAGTATGTGACAATTGTCTAAAACAGCTATTTCCCAAGCTATTGATCATAATCAAACAGAATTAGTATGTCGAATAAAAGAAAATCACAACAGAATTGTACGGGGCTTTTTTTCTCACCCAGATGAATATGAAACTAAAAACTATGAAAACTTACAATTTTTTATTATCAAAATTTCTTCTATGCTTCAGTTTCACTTGTATCTAACAATTAGTGTACAGACGGGAAAAAGAAAAGGAAAATTTGTCTATAGAATAAATTTGTGTCAAGACTAAAAGAATAAGATTTGCTGGAGTCTACTACTTACACTGACTAAAATATATAAAGTTGTTGGACATATCGATGACAATATAACAATTATTGAGGGAGGGGGAACAACATATTTTTAGAATAAAAGGGGTATTTCATTGAGCAACACATTTATCATACATTTGATGAATTTACTTGTATTGTTTTCCCTGTTTATGCTTGCCTTGTCCTGAATTTAGATTGATAATGAAATTTTTGAAAAATTATACATTGTTCTTTCTTAAAACAGCGGCTACACTATGATTTGACATGAAACCAGCTCAGTATCATAAAGCAACAGCTATCAATATATTAAAAATGACATTTACACATTTTGACTATTTGAAGAAATTTTTATTTTTACATGGTGCCATCTAGTGAATTTTGGTTTAATTTTGCCTTCAGGTTTCAGATGAGAAGATTTTCACAAGATTTTTGGTTAAAATAGCGATACTTTGTATAGACGGGAAAAAAATGTTAAAATTTGTTAAAAAAACTCATTACCATGTAATCACAGTTTACACCCAAGTAAAGTTTTAATATAATTTGATCCAGTTGTTCAGAGGAGAAGATTAAAATGTGAAAAGCTAAGTGACAGATGGCAAACGGTCGGTCGCAGGCGACTTAAAAGTTGTACAAGCTGATGCTTTATATTTCCCAGCATAAAATTACAGCAAAACAGACTGAAAGTGATGACTTTGTGAGAAAATGTGTGTCGTATAAGTTTAGAATGTAGACATGTGTTAGTGATAATATACTAAATATGATTTGATCTGGTTTTAATTATAAAATAATCATCTTTCCATTTACCGGTAAATAAAAAAAAAATATCACATGATTCATTATAGAAAACTGATAGTCAAATTTGGTCCTTATAGCATTTAGTTATTCGCCTTGTATTTATGAAATATCTCAAATTGTTCAACTATCAAGAGTCAAAAATCTTTCAATAACTATTGCTACAGTACAACCTGATTGATTTAATCACAATTAATCTTTACCTGTTAATTACATTAATAATATAAAATACAGTCAAACCTGTCTATCCAGTCACCTGTATTAAAAGGTCACTTTTTTTTCTTGTCTTATAGAAAATTTCATAAGACTTGAAACTCTTTTAAGGTCACCTGTCTTTAAAGACCACATTTTCTTTGTCACAAAGGTGACCTCTTAATACAGGTTTGGCTGTACTTCTCAATAATTCCATATGACCTACTGGTTGGATCCATGCAAAGCACAAGACTGATTACATGTTAAAAAAAACATTTCTTGAGTACATAAAAAAAATACAATTTACAAATTAAATGAAGGTATTTTGCATTATGACTTTCTACAGTTAAAAAGTTAGCTATGTACAATATAAATCAGGAACAAAAATTTAAACAACTTAACAAAATATAAATAAACAAAGTCAATCTAATTTCAACTAAACAAACTGTCTCATTTCCATGACGATTCTTTCCTTTGTTGTTCTTTTTAAAAAAAATTTCTTCACAAAATATATAATTTCTGTTACCACAATATGAGTAATTAAATCTAAATGTACGAGCTACGAGCCTCCAGCCTTGTGATCATAAAACTTTAGAGTACGATTGTTGTGCTCAGACTTCAAAATTGTCCAATCAGAATACTGTATTTGTTGGATACACCATTCTGATTGGCTGTTTTTGGAGTACAAGTACAAACATTGTAATATAAAGTTTTGTGATTAGGACCAGAACATTTAACTAAAAAGCAATATTATTGATTGTAATTACATTACTGCAAAAAATAAGAAACTGCAAGCATGTTGTAAATATTAATAATCATATATATAAGTAGTTTGTAGAGTTAAAAGTTAGACCAGACAACAACAAATAATTAAAAAATATAAGATCACAGTAATGTAGAGGTCACCTGTCTACAATGAAGAGGTCACCTGTGTATATCATGTAGCAGTAATGTAGAGGTCGCCTGTCTATATCATGTAGCACTGAAATTCTATCACTTGAAGAATGGAATGATAATATTTTTAGTATTTTTATTGGGAGTACAACAGTAAATATCAATTAAAAACATTTTTCAATGATTTGAAATGCCATTTTTATGTATAATTATCTTGTAATAATGCACTATTAACAGTACATACGTAGATTGTCTTGTTAATATTACTTTATAATTAACTATTTTGGAAATACATTGTATTGAAAATAATGTATATATACAGCTTACTGCTTAATTGGTATGTAATTTCTTGACAAATCATATAAGGTACAGTATGAAGTAAAATATCAAAGCACTGAAAAGCACTAATGGATAACTGCAAACTTGTGACAGATAACTAAATAAATCACTTACATGCAATCAATTACACAATATCCAGTTTTGGTACCAATTTTCAACAAACAAAATTAATCAGATTTCCTTAAATTCAACAAATTACAAATTGTTCATACTTATTATACATTTCTAACTAGTCTTGCTAGACTGATATGTGCTTTGTTTTGTATGTAAAAAGGAGTAATAACCAGCATACCTCTTCTCTCTAGTGGTCACGGTGAACTGTAATAATACACATATGACTGTTCTTTTTTGTGTTCAGTGAGTTCAGTTCAGATGAGAGGTGATGATTCATTTTGTTGATATTGGTGGAATTTATGACCATCACTGTTTAAACTTTATTTTCATAAGTGTAATAATTAAAATTTATTCATAAAAGTCAATAATTATGCTTAAGACCAATATATAAAATTGAAAGGTACCACATTGCAATGGACACAACAGATAACAGACAATTTATCATCCAGTACTAGAAACGTATAAAATTATTTACGAGTAATAACAATGGCAGTCTACAGATTGTAAGGGGCCAACATTAGGGTTATGGTGTTTAAAGAAGATTTAAATGCCTATCATAGCATATTTCAAATTTTGATCTCCCAGGAGTTGAACCCACAGTTTCTCAAGAATTTTTTTTTTTTTTTCATTTTCCTTCTTGCAGCCTATGTAAAATTTTCGTTGAGTAGTTTTTCAGACGATTATTAAAATGTGAAAAAGTTAATGACAATGGACGCAAAGTAATACAAAAAGGTCATGTGACCTTTGTCCAGCTGAGCTAAATATTAATCAAATCTTGCACTAGATGAATAGAGGGGTACACTTAACTTTCTCTTTCTTCCGATACTATAAAAATAAACCTTGAATTGTTACATGCTGTAAATTCATGACATTGGTTAGCTAACAAAAATGTGGACAAAGATTTCATGAAAAAAGTCTGTTTAAACACCATTCAATACTAAAAGAAATCTGAAGTACTACATGATACACACCACAATATACATTAATTCTAATTTGGATCAAATTTAATTTGTATTAGACTCGAAATGGATGAGCAACGTTTGGTAAATCTCCAATTTTTATCCATTTCTAAAGCCTCTATACAAAATAAATCTAACATTATGTGACAGTAAAACATATATTGTACATTTTGTATGCAAAACAGAACTACATGATATTCATACGCTGTGTGACAGACTAATTAATCGTAGACCATCATTATCATCCAATGAATACATTTCCTTGTATTTAAATTCATAACCAACAAATTCATCTATAATATTTCATATAACACACATTCATAAGCTAAACATTCATTTTGCCCATATAGGTGATTCATCAGTCTTGTCATTTCAGAAAAAAGAAGAAGAAATTACTGTCATTCCCTGTCCATTTTACACTTCATAAAAGAATGACAAATTAATTGAGAATCTTCATTACATGTAGATGCAAAAAAGTTGAAATAAATCAAAATTAAATTTATCAAAATTGGGTGTAATAAATTCTATCATACATGTGGTTTCTGAAATTTGTAACAAGACATTGCAGTCATATCAAATATCTGAGGGGCATGACAAATAATTCAGTGAACATTATTTGATGTTTAGTTTTAATCTGATAAGTGGTTACATCAATTGTTTCTATATTGAATCAGTTGTTTCTCAGTTCAAACAATTACATTCTTAAGTTAACACAAATTTCTTTTTGTACATGACAAAAATGATAGATACAAATGTAAGTTGAAAAGGAAACTCTTAATAAGTCTTGGGCAATGCACAAATCTCAAACAGTCCATTCAATCACTGGTAAAATTATAGCTTGCTATCTCAATGCAATAGAAGGAAATTCATCACTTACTAATTGATATTTTATTGAGAGAGAGACATAAAATGACCATTCTTTACATTGAAGACCTACAAATCATTATATCTGTAATTATCAGCAGAGTAAAACTACTCCAATTCTTCTACTTTTTAACCCTAACATATTGATAGTGATCTACTTAATCAAAAGTCAATATAAGCTCTATGTTATATCCTATACTGATAATTAAATACTATAGGCAATTTAAAATCTCCCCTCAATACCACATCAATTATAAAGTGATTTGCTTCAACAAGCTATCAGCTTGTATAGTGTACAATATGTGAGTTAATAGCATTAGGATTAGGATTATGGTGTTTAATGCCACTTTCAACAATATTTCAGTTATATTGTGGTGGTTGTGAGCTGTTTATACACTGTTATGTAAAATTCAATAAGCAAATAAGTATCACAGATCAATTATAGGTTATTCTTTAGCTTACAAATTTCAGATCAAATATTGATTTTGTTATATGGTTCAACTCGTACACACTTTTACACAGAAATACAAGAAAACACATCTTTGGTTTTGACATGTGCCTCTAACATCAAAATTTCATATGTTTTACAATGTTTTAGAAAGACTTTACATTCCTCTTTTCATTCTTGTCCGAATCCCTCAGTTTCTTCTATTGCTAAAGTCAGTTTTTCAACTAATTGTTCGTAACTCCTGTACGGAGGCAGATCAAGACGATTAAAGCAAGTATGACTCCTAGGCAGCCATGTTTCTTTGCCAACTTTCTCTATACAAAATCGCTGAGGTCCATTGCTCCCTAAAAAGATATACATACATTCAACTGTAAAAAGAGAATAATGCAACCACATCCTATGAAAAATTAGTAAGTGATGTGTGTAAACAATCAATTAGGACATGACAGAACTTGTGGATCCAACACTTACTGTTGCAGTTTGCACCAAAAATCACTAGAGCTATGCCCGAGCTTAGTCAAATTAGTTCAGGCTAGTGTAAAATCACATAAAATTTTGCCTAAAATGCCCTTCAGGCTAGTTTGCAAAATGTTTTTGGCAGATTAAAATTTGTTCCTTTTCCATTCTTATCTATTATCTGATAGGACTGAAATCTTAAAAATTTAAGGTACATTGTAGTTTTGGATTTCAAGACATGCCCCCTCCTCCCATCCAAATTCAAAGAGGCCAATAACTCCTTCAAAATCAATCAAAACAATAGTAATAAGAAAGCATACCAAGTTTTAAGGAAATGCATTTAAAATAAGGGCCGTCGCTATGGTATGATAGTTGGATTTATAAATACCTATGCAATCAGTGCCTATCACCACTAATGTTGTGAGTTCGAATCCAGCTCATGGCGAGGTGTAATCTAAACATTATGTGATAAAGTTTGATAGTGCATTGCCATTGTGACAGGTGGTGGTTTTCACCGAGTAACTCGACTAATAAAACTGACCGCCACGATATAACTGAAATATTATTGAAAGTGGCATTAAACACCATAGCCCTAACTCTAACCCCATTTAAAGTATAGGAGGACATGCACATACAAACTTTTGAATGAAATATTTAAAGTAATAAAAAGGGCAATAACTCCATAAAAATGGTTTGTTAAATGCTGTAATAATCTGTGATTCTCCATATGGCAATAAGCATACAAAGTTTTAAGGAATTATTCCCTTTTAGAATGTAGGAGGAATTTTTTTTAAATAAATACAGACGGACATGGGGAAAAACTTAATGCCTCCGATGTCTAGCAGCAGGGGCATACAAACTTACCCATAAGCTCCATAAATCCTCCAACAGGAAGACGACAGGTACCAGTTACAAACTGCAACAATCTGGTTTTCTTTTCATTGTCAACCTCCCTTACAAACTATAAATAGAACATGTAAATGTAGTATTATATACATTGTATAATGTTTCTGTAAACCTACTGTTTTCAGTACCTATATCTATGTTATTGTCATTAATCTTGTTGTATGTCTGAGAGTTGACCAGGTATTTTTATTGGAGATCTAGTCACCATGATGGTTTACGATGATTAATCTGGGTTAACATTTCTGTGTCCATTCCAAGCCAGTACTTTGATTTCCATCAAGTTCAGTTTTTGCCTTCATTGTTTCTTTGTGTTTGAGTAAGTGTACATGTTTGGGGGGGGGGGGGCATATCCATCATCACAGCTTTAATTCCTATCTTAATCATCTGTTGTTCTTTGTTTTATATTCAAATTTTTAAAGGATTTGTCAGTTACTTTTCACATGTAGCTTTGATGAAATAAAACCAAATTTAAACGATAGTCTTGTATCAGTAAGATGATTTTTTAACTGACTTGGTCCCAGTAGAAAAACTAATGGACAAATGAAATAAATATATTCACCATTTTGATGGGAGAGTTAGTAGTAATTTTTACCTTCCAGAACCAACCAATTTGTTTACTATTTCTCTGGTAATGTCTGTATATTGCGCTTCTTTCCCAGTCATCAACATCAATCTCCTGCATACCACACAACATCAACTAAAACAATCAAATATATTCTCTCAAAACTCAACATTATCTGTAAATCTTTTTTTTTTGCAGGCAAATTTTCATTTCATTTTAAAAGACAATAATGTCCCAAGATTTCAATCCTTATTACTTCCAGTTGAAATTTATTGTACATATGTCTGACAAATTTTGCATGGCCTTGCCATACAGAATTTTTTTTTTTTTTAAAGATTTTAGTTTTTGACTAGTATCTTAAAATTTCTGACAGAAATTTTTGAACATCATTAGCAGGTTGAAATCGCTAAACTTTGTTTCCTTTTCCTTGCAGTATGGTATTTGTCCAGATTTTATGCAACCATTCTAACCTTTAAATCATGCAAAACAATTATATAGGGGTTTAATTTTTCCTTGTTACGCTAGCAAAATGCTGCAGTGTTCAAACAGTGAGGGGTTCCCCACTGAGCAAAGAACATACATGTAAATACAAATTGTCAGTAAAAAAATACTGTTGGGTAGAATTTTCAGATGTATATAATATACATATATATATATATTTCAGTTATTGAAGTTTTGCAATTTATTTTCAAAATTATTGCTAAACAAGATGTTGCACGCTACGTTGTGCTAAGAATACCCCCACTTGTTCATTTGTAAGTCGCACAGTAAACAGGAAGTAGATGTGCAGTAATCCTGGAAAGGGGAGACACGGTACAAGTCACCATGCCAAAGCCATATATCAAATTTAAAATAATTTCTTCCAGTAGAAGCTGAGATAACTGTTATGAAAGTTTTCATTACGGCAAACATGAAAAATTGTAAGTCGCACTGTAAACAGGAAGTAGATGTGCGGTAAACCTGGAAAGGGGAGACACGGTACAAGTCACCATACCAAAGCCATATATCACTTATAAAATCATTCCTTCCATTAGAAGCTGACATATCTGTTACGAAAGTGTGGACAGACGGACAGATAGACAAGGTGATTGCAATATAGCCCCCTCTCTATGAGTGAGGGTATAAAAAAAGTTTATTTACCTCTAATTCTCTTTCATCAAAGTACTGTAGCCATTGTAATGGTACAACTTCACTGAATCCTTCAAGGAATGCTTTAGTCTGTTCTTCTACACCACGTGCAAATCTCCACTGAGTCATTAGACTATAAAGAATAAAATATATCACATTATATGTTACATCAACCTTCATCAATCTTAGCACTGTTTGTAACATTTTGTATTAATCAACAACACCAAGCTTGAATTATCATGTAAAATTGTAAATTATATCATTAGCCAAGTCTACATGTGAACAAAAAAGTCCCATAACTCTGCAACGATATACAGAGAAATAGTCAAAATTCAAAAGACATCACATCTTTATCACTTCTAATGCTGTATAAAAATTTTGTAAAGTTTGGTGAAGGAAAAATTGAATTATCATCAGACATGTTGGGAATTTTGCCATTGTGACAAATTTTGTAAAGTTTGGTGAAGGCAAAATTGAATTATCATCAGACATGATGGGAATTTTTTTTTATGAACAAAGTCCCATAACATACAATGGTAAAAGTGAAAAAAATCATCAAAATCAAAAAGGTACCGTTCTTTCATCAATCGTCTAAAATAATATAATATATAATTTGTTCATGCCACGATATAGCTAAAATACTACTAAGGTTGGCGTAAAACACCAATCAATCAACTTTCATCAATCCCAAGACGATGTAAAAGCTTGTAAACTTTTGGCATAGTTTCTATTGTATCCTATGATAATCTATGATCATTCCTACAATGTATCAATTCCACCATTCATGTCATTTCATTTTTTATTTACTTAAGGATCATATGATTGAATCTCTCAAGCAGTTTGAACCATCTTAGGAAAATTCTTTTTCCTTAGTTCCTTTTGACCAATAGTAAGGTTAGGGTTATGGTGTTTAATTCCACTTTCAACAATATTTCAGTTATATCGTGGCAGTCAGTTTTATTGGTGGAGGAAACTGGAGGACCCGGAGAAAACCACAGACCTATTGCAAGTTACTGACAAACTTTATCACATAATGTTGTATCATGTACACCTCGTTGGAGTGGACTGCAAATTCACAATGTTAGTGGTGATAGGCACTGATTGCATAGGTAGTTATAAATCTAACTACCATACAATCACGACCAAGACAGACCCTTGACCAATGGCTTCAAAAAAGATTAAAATGTGAAACCTAAACAGCCAATAACAGACTATGAAGCTGACAAGAGCTCATATACACTAAAATTCCTTTTAAAAATTAAATTTGATAAGAAGACTCACTTGATATATTCTTCTTTATTTTCTTCTGTCACTTTAATATCTGTTCCTCCTTCTTTCAGTTCATGTTGGTCTATTTTACCAAGAATTTCAAAGTCAGCACAGAAATACATTTCTAATCCACATTCTTCGATATCATTCTCCCTAGAAACAAATGACAAATGATAGCTTGGTCAAAACTTTTTTTTAAAAGCAAATTTTTCAAAGTCCTATTACTCTGCAATGATATAAGGAGAATTAAAATTAATTTTTTTTTTTTTTATAACATTCTTCAATATCATTCTCCCTTAAACCAAATGATAAATCATAGCTTGGTCAATGTGCAAGTCATGGTCAACACTTTATTTCAAAATGGATAACATATTCATAAACTTCAATGTGCTCACCAAATATTCTAAAACTAAATTACTGTAGATAACAATAAATTAGTTATCATTATTTTTACACATGTTGTATATACATATGTAGTATTTATAACATTCTAACTTTTTTATCTCGGTGTATATAAATTATCATTTTCAGAAGCAAAAATATCCAACTTAATGCAATTTTCATATTTCAAGGGGGGTTCCAGGAGTCCTAGAATTTCTATGTAATTACTGGAAACAAAGATGTGATGTCTATAATTCTTTGGTTACAATCTTCATATTTTGACATTTTTTAAATTAAAGTTTGCAATTATAAAATAGCAAAAAAGACAGATGTAATATTATACATGTGAACTTTGACCTTTATCAAGGTGATCTACAAATGTGAATTAGCAAAATCAGTGAAGAAATAAAATATCATTATACTCGTACAAAACCGTAACTAAGTATTCTTTGCTTTAATTTTGTTCACCTACTTGCCCGAAAGCCAAATTTAGAAAAATTATTCGATTTATTCAAACAAATTCTTTCAGAATTTTCACTTGTCCGAATCCAGTTTTACTTGTCCCGAGCTTCGGGCAAATGGGTTAGCACAAAAGACTGCTATGGAAACTATTGCAGCTTTAATACATACTTGACCCAGGTTAAAGAGTTGAAAAATTCTGAATCCACAGTTTCTACGTCTTTTAACATAATCTTTTTATTTAACATCCTCTTGTAGAATGGCAACGTAAATCCACTGTCTATAAATTTACCATGATACAACGCCTGTAAAATACATACATTGTTTTTACAAAGTCAAAAATGAATATCAAGCAAAGAAATGTTCTAATTTATACAAGTTTGAAAACTGATTGGGTTTAGGTGGGGTTTATAGTATTTAACATCACCTTTCAGTTATATCATGGCAGTCAATTTTATTGGTGGAAGAAACCGGAGTACCCAGAGAAAACCATCGACTTGTCCTAAGTCATTGACAAACTTTATCACACAATGTTGTATCGAGTACACCTCGCCATGAACGGAAAACTGATGGGTTAAATAGAAATGGTTAACAACATTGGCCTGTGTAATAGTATTATTTTTTGTTTAATGAGTTAAGATTACAAGCACGAAGGGATGAACAATTCCTCTGGCCAACCTAATATTTCAGAATACAAAAATGAGTGACAGAGGATTATGACAATCTACCTACAGGTTTCAGTTTCACAGGAAGGACACAGAAAAATTTCTTACATGTCTTTGTTTGTTTTTGCTTGATGTTTGCAGTTAAAAATGTGTATTTATTTCCTTGTAAGAGTTTCAAATCTAATGTTTGCATACTTAATATCTTATTTTGAATCCGATAGAGTTTTCTAACTGTCAGACCATTTTCTCCATCTTTTTTAAGTGACGTCAACTTTTTTAAAGTTTCTATTTGTAATAATTGTATATTTGAATGTTTGAACCTGATAATGAACATTAAAAAAAACTAGAACTAAAGTTATCGCATGGAAACCATTGTCTACAGACAGATGTAGACGTCATAGCAACAACAAAAACAATTGCAAAATGTATGCATTTCTCTCCATCAATTAAAATTGAACCTTATATCAATACATGTATGTGCTTACCATAGCAATAAACCTTCCAATGAATCTGAAGTATATAAGGTGATCAGGGTTAATACTAGAGGCTGGATTAATCTGTAGACAATAATTGTTGTGGCTAGCATACTCAAATAAACAATACATTGGATTTAATACATCATGCGACAGATGAAAGAACCATTCTCTGAAAAATATATTACAAATTATATCAAAACTGAATGAAATTTAAATTTCACAAAAAATGAGATATAAGAATTAAAGCTAGTTTGAGATTAATGACAGATCTAAATGACACTTGAAATGAAAACCAGGATACAGTGTTCAACGTTTTCAATGAGAATAGTCAAATCAGGGCTTACTAGTACTTGTTACTGATCAATCAGTTAACTAATTTACTTTCAAGATTTGAACACATTTTCTAAGGCTTTATTTCCACGACCAATGAGGAGATTGTCTAAAATGTATGGGGAAAAAACCATTTTTTTGTAACAACCACCATTACTTGGATAGAGACAGGGTCGGCCCAAGGTTGTAATACGGACAGTTGACAAAGGATTATGAACGATGGCTAAATCTAACCTAAGCTAAAATGTTTGTTAGTTGAAATAGTTTTTTTCTATTTATAGCTGAAATTTTTGTTAGGATAGCATATTTCCCAACAGGAACATTATGTCATAAAAAATGCCTTGATATCTTTAACATGTTGAATCACACATTTTGCACTCATTTATTTTAACAGTACATGATCATATCCATTTCTTGTAAACATATTTACCTGGCTACACCACCATAATCAAGACCTTCTTCACCTTTAAATATTATATACAATCTTCTTCTAAGATCAAATGGCTGCAAACGCATAATCTGAAAATAACAGCAAAAATATGTAAATATATAAACTTGTTTAAACTGCTTTTATTCACACAAGTTACCTACCATACCTGTGATATATAATGTGAAACAAACTGTTACAATTTAAGTCATTCTCTTGATTCTCTAATAATTAATTCAAATAACAATCGACCCACGTTGTGTCGAGGTCAAATGTCAAGTGTGGTAGATCGTGGGTTCAATTCCAGATCATGTCAAACCAAAGATTCTAAAATTGATATTTGTTGCTCCTACGCTAAGCCTGCAACATTAAGGAGAAAGAGTAAATATTGGTTGGCTCGGAATCATGATAATGTGTGGGGTGACATGTCTATCTACGGACTGTTGTTTCAGTCAGCTAGAACTATAAAATACAACAATAAGTGTGTTGGTCTAGTACAAAGTGAACCTTTCATCATCTCATTGAAAATTAACTTCTCGCCATGATATAGCTGAAAAATTGCAGAGTTGCCGTTAAACAACAATCACTCACTCATTCACTCGAAGTCATTTCACTTCAAAATACACTGTAACTGAGTATTTGAGTTATAAGGGGTATATAATACAAACGAATATTACAGACCGACCATATTTCATTCAAATTATTAAAGGAAACAACTGATCCATATACTAGTAAATTTCTTGCTTTTTGTAAACTACAAACAATGATGATTCTAAAGAATGTTTACTCAACATCTTGTATGTGTACTATTTATAAAGTCAATGTATCATGACTTGATGTTTACGTACCTGAGCAAAGGAATCCTCAAAGAGATTTTCCCTGGAGACAGTAATTTTGACATGTCCTGGTAATGCATTGGATTGACACAGGTATCTGAACTGTCCCAACTTCCATCGGAAACTTCTTTCATATTGGATAGGAACACCATATGCACCTTTAGGACTGAAAGAAAATTTAATAATCCATATAAAGTCTAAACTTACAACACACAATAAAAAATATTATAGATATATATGTATTGGAATCATCTAGGTCCTCAAAACAAAGTAAATGTGATGAGAAGAAAAACAGTTTATTTTACAGATACTAAAACTAGAAGAGGTTATTCTGCTGAAAGACAGCTCCAAGAGGCAACCCCAGGATATAATAAACAGCTGCGCCTAGAGCGCATGATACGCCCGTCGTCAACATTTTGTAAAGACTTTCTTTCCTATAACTCTGGAATAAAAAATCGAAATTTCACCAAAAAGTATACAGACCATAAGACTATCAATTCCAATAACTATGCGAAGTTTGAAGTGAATTGGCAAAGGGTTCTCAATTTACAGCGTGACGTACGAAAAATTACCTTAAAATCATATTCAATTTGATGAATAAAGTCCCATAACTCTGGAATGAAAATTCGAAATTTCACCATAAAGTGTACAGACCATAAGACTATCAATTCCAATAACTCTGTGAAATTTGAAGTGAATAGGCCAAGGGGTTCTTCAGTTAGAGCACGACATGTGAAACGGACGGACGGACAGACGGATGGAGTCGGACATTGGTATACCATAATACATCCCGTCTTAAAGACAGGCGTATAAAAATAGCACTCATTTTTCCACTTTGGGGCATCAGATGTGTGGGTCAAATCAAATACACAACTCTCCCTTATTGCAGAAAACGAGTGTCTTGGGTTTGAAAAATGGATAAGGAGAGAAAATAAACAAATAACAATAGTTACTGTAAATAGAACAATGCCAATTCATATTGTAGGTATTTATAAATACCAATCCATTGAACAATAGACCAGTTTACATTGATCAGTTGTACTCTATCACAAGAAAATCTTCTATAATTTGTAATCCTAAATTTAATCTGACAAAGTTTTATTACAGTTATTTGGGCTATTGGATGTACTCCATACAACATTATGTGATCAAGTTTGTCAATGACTTGTGACAGGTCAGTGGTTTTCTCCAGATACTTTGGTTTCATCCACCAATAAACCTGACTTCCACGATATAACTAAAATATTGTTGAAGTGGCATTAAACACCATAACCCTAACCCCTCTCTTTCAGTATTTTTGTTCAGCTTTATAGTTATTACCAGATTTATTGGGAGAGTAAAGCTTAAACAGATAAAATGAACTGACTTGGGTGAAACTCTTGAACTTGGGTAGGTGTCTGGTAACCTTGATCCTTGAGGCGAGCATCACGAACCCAATGTCAATGGTGTTAGGTTTGCGGTCAAAATCATCAACCTTTACCACTCGACCACACAGGCCTTTAATTTTCACAGTCTTTACCTTAATTTTTTTCACCTACTTGCCTGAAAGCCAAATTTAGAAATTTTTTCTATTTATTCAAACAAATTCTTTCATAATTTTCACTTGTTCAAATCCAGTTTTACTAGTCCCGGTTTCGAGCAAGTGGGTTTGTGTTAAGACTGTTTAACTATTGCTCAGATGCTTTATGTCTGAATACATCAGAACATTTTTAATTAATCAACACACATCGTAACAAAACTTACCCCTTTGATTGTCCTCCTCGTGGATCTTGGAATGTTGTAGTTTTTGTGTTGTGGTCTACAAAATATCTGACTCCATCTGATGTATATCTCATCTCCCAGCCCTCAGGTAAAGGATCTTCTTGAACAATGCTATCAACAAATACATAATTCATTTTAATGGATAGGAAACAGGGCTAGAAATTAACTTTTTTCACCACAAGCAAAACTTTGCTAGTTAAATAAAAATCTACTAGCAAACAGACTGACCTGACTAGCAACCAAATTTAACAAAAAGTGTATGTTATTTTCATTGAAATATGTAACAATAAGACTGTAAGGTTATATGTGTTTTATTAAATTAAGCAATTCACTGTCTCTGACTATATCACATTGTGAAAGGCGTCCTTGACCATTAAGTAAGTCGCTCCCGGACATTCTGGCTTCCATGATTTATTTCTTAAAAGAAACATGTACCTGATATAAACAAACATGCTTTAATATTTCCTGGGGAATGGCCATATCATATGAAAACATACACAGTATTTTAAACAATGTTTTATTGGAGAGTAATATAGAGCCACACACTGTACCCTAAAAAAATTCCATGTACCCTGAAATGAAAAAAATCTGTGGGTATGCTGCATCACTGCATTTACTGAACTTTTTTCATCTCAAATAATTATATAATTATTACCAAGATAATAACTAATGACTGGCTTGTCTGTTTTATCTTTCATTATGTAATGACAGAATAATTATTGTAAAGCCAGTAAAGGAAATATGCCTGTCTGTTAATTTTTTGTTGTTGTTATAAAAGAGATGAGTTAGAGGTAATCAAGCTGGAAACAGAGCAATAATAATTATTTGAATAAAATTATGAGATGACTTCTGTTAAAAACACGATAATTGATTTCTCTAGGCTCTAGCCAGGCCAAAGTTGGAGAAACGAAAATCGCAATCTTGCTATTCTTGCAAGCAGACAGGCTGCATTCATACGATAGTGTAACAGCTGTCACACAACGATTTTCACGATTATTTCCTCTTAATCACTGTAAACACTTAATTCTTGTAACATCGCGATTGTGATCAGAAAACTTTTCTTCTTTTTGACATTTTGACTGGTAACTTGAACTGTAAAAATTACAACCAGATGTTATTTTAAAAATCGGGAACCAGTATGATTGTTTGTATTTCTCGGACAGACGTAAATATTCGTATTTCTCGGACAAATATGTAACTCGTCCTTTTTGATGAAGTCAAAGTGATCTTTACCGATCTTACGAAAAACAAATTTACATGTTTGTCATAGTTCAGATACGATTCTGAACACATAATTTTTTACAACTAGCAAAATTCTGCTAGTTCTAACTTTATTCACTAGCAAAATTAAGGCAAACTGAAATTTCAACTAGCAATTTGCCTGCTTGCTAAGCATTAATTTTGAGCCCTGGGAAAATAAATCTGTTTTTAAAGTGACAATGAAAATGGGCTTCTCACCTTTTAACACAATTTTCTTCTGTTAAATGAACATATTTATAATTACTTTTGTCCATTTGTAAACTTATCTTGTATATATTGCTTACTGTTCTAGTACAAAGGACAAAAAGATATTTCAACGAAAGAACAGAGAAATATTCACCATGATGTACCAGGGTATGTAAGATTCTTACCCTTGAGTTCTTGGATCTTCCCATTGGGTTGTCCTGTTTTTATGGTTTACAAAATATACTCTTCCATTTGGATCAACTCTCTTCTCTGTTTATGAAAAAAAAAAATCATTTATGAAAGTAGTTGATGTCTAAAGCTAGAAATTTAACAACAGATTTCAAATGAAATAGTCTCCAACAATAAAAGCAGCAATATCTGGAATGACAATCATAGTACTTTCTTTAATAAATGATACATAGGATTTGTTTTTATATCTGGAGTGACAATCATAGTGCTTTCTTTAATAAATGATACATAGGATTTGTTTTTATATCTGGAATGACAATCATAGTGCTTTCTTTAATAAATGATACATAGGATTTGTTTTTATATCTGGAATGACAATCATAGTGCTTTCTTTAATAAATGATACATAGGATTTGTTTTTATATCTGGA
>MJUT01019709.1:69837-80075 GCA_002080005.1 Gigantidas platifrons | reverse complement strand
TGACAATCATAGTGCTTTCTTTAATAAATGATACATAGGATTTGTTTTTATATCTGGAATGACAGTCATAGTGCTTTCTTTAATAAATGATACATAGGATTTGTTTTTACGTCAATTCATTACCGTAAGCCAAATTAAGTTATATAAACATAATTCTAATGTAGTTGTTTATTCTAACATGACGTCCTTCATTGGCTATATAAATAATACAGTGATAAAACTCACGATATATTTTAATTCGCTCATGCGTATTGACGAACAAATTACAAACATAATTCCCTAGTGAATTTATGTATTCATACAGCACTGTGGTGCATAACAAACATAAAAATGCCTGTATTGTTTTTACCTCTATTTTTCCAGAATAAATACTTAAGACAACCATCAATGGACTTTGACTTTTGAAATTTAACATCTTCCGGAAGTCGTTTACAAGGAACGCTGACATTGAAACACATGGTTACTGATTTATTTTAAGATTTTGTGAGCATTTTACTTGTTTAAGTTGCTAAATTCAAAATGCCATTAAATTGGAAAATATCAGTAACTTCATAGCATCACAGTCTATTTATACATAAAAGAAAAACAGCTGTAAACTGTAAAACATGAAGGTTAGTGAATTTTGTTGAGAGATGCATTTCCATTACCGACCTCCACTTCAAAAAATAAGTTAGATTTTTCCTACTAGAATCGAAATAATTCATGGAAGCCAGAGTTTGTATCACGTTTTAACATGGGTAACATTATTTTCGTTGCATTTTATCCCTCGCTAGGGATAAAATTTGTACGAAAATAATGTTACCTATGTTAAAACTGTATATAAACTCTGGCTTCCATGAATTATTTCTTAAATATTCATGGTTTGTGTTTGGACGATGCTGTAATATTCAAAGTATCAATTCCAAGGCTGAAATAGCATGAGATATTTTTAGAATTTCAGCTGATTACCGCTTACGTCATCTTGTCAATAATGTGGCAAAACACATTTATACACATGATTACATTAGAATGGAGATAACTGTATTGTATTTGAAAATTTCAATGCATCAATTGTCGATTTAATGGTCACAAATATCAGTTTACCGCATCTGCTATCACATCGCCAGTAAACTCAATTAACGACCATCAAATCTTCAATTGATGCCATGAATTTTTCAAATACAATACAGTTATCTCCTAAATGTGGGTGGACAGGTTTTTTTTTAACTTACCCCAGCCTTCAGGCAGTGATCCTAGTGGGTCATCTTTTACCATTGTTTTGTTTTTAACTTACCCCAGCCTTCAGGCAGTGATCCTAGTGGGTCATCTTATACCATTGTTTTTTTTTTTTTTAACTTACCCCAGCCTTCAGGCAGTGATCCTAGTGGGTCATCTTGTACCATTGTTTTTTTTTAACTTACCCCAGCCTTCAGGCAGTGATCCTAGTGGGTCGTCTTGTACCATTGTTGCTGGATTTGGAAACAAGAATCTGTTTTGTAAGTTTTCTAGTGCCATACATCTCTGGTTTCGCCATGAATCCCATTGGTTATAATTACTGATTATGTCTGTAGTGGGTCGCTGCCAAGTTGTTGTTCTGCTGTTGTGGTCTACATAGTAAACCCTACCCCTTCCATCAACTCGTCTTTCCCATCTACAATAAAATCATGAATAGTTAAATTTAGAGTCAATACAAAGTTTACATGAACTATAAGTCATTTACAATGTTGTATTTCTCCTTTTTATAATTCTTTTGTTAGATCACAAAGCTTCATAAGTGGTGGAAGGGGCCGTCATGGTAGTGATCGTATGGTAGTTGGATTTACAACTACCTGTGCAATCAGAGCCTATCACTACTATAATTGTGAGTTCGAACCCCGTTCATGCTGAGATGTACTTGTTACAACATTATGTGATAAAGTTTGTCAGTGATTTGAGACAGGTCGCTGGTTTTCTCCGTGTACTCTGGTTCCCTCCACCAATAAAACTGACTGCCACTACTGAAATATTGTTGAAAGTGGCGTTAAACTCCATAAGTGGTGGGATCAGTTTTCAGCCACATTTTACAATTGCTAAAAAAAAATCCCTATAAATTACATTTGATTGAGAAAAAAATATTGTTGGAATGAACATTTTTCCTTGATACAATACTGTGAGTTAAACTAGTCAAACCTGCCTTATAGAGCACCTCTTACTCTATATAACAATCCCCATCTATAAAGGGCAGCCTCATTTTTCCCATTAATAAAAAGTGCATATAATTTTAACCTGTATATAAAGGGCACATTTTCAGGTTCACTTGAGTGGCCATTATATACAGGTTTGACTGGATATGATTAAATCTAAAATGAGGTCTGTCTATACAGAGAATATGTATCCTACGCAACCTATTGTCAGCATCATTTAAGCATTTTTTTCAAAGACTTTTGGAATTTTCCCAGTCAGTAACAGTAATCAAAAATTTCTTAAATACAAGAGAAACATTAACTTAGTAAATGGGTATCATTCATTCACATTTTTTAGTTCTATCAGTCGGAGGTTTTTCGTGAAAAAGACTTCCAATAGTGCCCTATATTAAAATACAATGTATGTCTAGAAATATTTCAGTGAAGTTTCCTATCAAGTTGTTCAGTGGTTTCAGAGAAACATATGAAATTATGAAAATCAAATGGACACGGATGAGGATAGACACAAAGGATGACAACAGCTCAGGTGGTTGGTCCTTTGGATAAGGTGAGTTAAAAAAAACAAGACTAAATTTTACCCTGGAGGTAATGGTTGTGGTCGTTCCCAAGTTGTAGTTCTAGTATTATGATCAACATAATATCGCCTGCCTTGGCCATCTGATCTTTCTTCCCAACTGCAATAATAAATATATAGGTGAAAATAAAATTTTAAAAATAGCTGAATTCAAAATCAACTAATTTTCTCTGTCTCAATTAAAACATCCTTAAAATTTAAGGTTTTGTTAAATTGGTTTTTTATTTAAATGATTTTTTTTTTAATTTAATGACTGATTAAGGTGGTACCTTACACTTCAGGTAAAATTTGATCTGCTCGTTTAATTTTCTTAATATTTTGGCAGTGTGTTTGAATATATCCACTGTAATAAATATCAAAATTTTAACAAATTCCAACCAACAGATCCAGAGCTATAAATTCAATAGCCACATAGCAGCCTTTCTCTCTGTGGTTTTGATCACCGAGATGCTTGAAATCTACATACAAACATCATATGATCAAAACGTTCAACTGATTTTAAAGAGTTATCTCCCTGTAGTGTTAGGTACCACCTTAAATGATTTTTTTTGAAAAATTTAATGTTGATTAAATTTTTTTTGAACATTGAATGGATTAAAAAAAAAAATTGAATGGTTGATTAAATAATGTTTTGAAAATTTATTGGATTATTAAATAATTTTTGAAAATTGAATGGTTGATAAAATGATTTTGTGAAAAATTAATGTTTTTGACAAAATTATTTTACAACAATTGGTGATTGAGGTACATTAGAGTAAATTCATGATGTACATAATAGTGAAATCAGTCCAATAACAAACAAATTTAAAATCTCTTTGACATTTAAACAATGTTATCTTTATAAGGAAAAACTTCTAATAATAAAGAGGGCACTTAACGAGTCATTATGATTTAACATAAAGTGAACAATTTTTCAGCTACATTGTATATCATTCATGGTGAGAACAAGTTACTTTTTGATGAGACGATGATGATGTCCGCTTTGTACTATACCAACATGCCAAGTTGGATTTTCATAGTGCTAACTCACTGAAACAACAGTCCTCGGATAGACATGTCACTCCACTCGAGGCACATTATCCTGATTCCAAGCCATGATAGACATGTCACTCCACTCGAGGCACATTATCCTGATTCCAAGCCATGATAGACATGTCACTCCACTCGAGGCACATTATCCTGATTCCAAGCCATGATAGACATGTCACTCCACTCTATAGAAGTTAAAAATAAACAAATCTACAATTAGTAATACAGTATTTAATAATAAGACTAACTTAGCAGGAAGGGGTTCATCTTCATTATTATTATTTGTTGCTGCTGGTGGGTTGCCAGGTGGAGCAGCTTCAGTTTGACTTGCGGGTGTAGTAGGTGCTGATCCTGCAGTACCATCAGATGCTCCAGCTCCATGTACAGCACCATTCTGTTGTGGTCTAGATGGGGTCTGACTATTTGTGGACGGGGTTGCATCTGCAATAAGAAGTTTGAAAATTGTTACAACAACTTAACTTTAGTCTAAAATAAGTGTTAATATTTTACTGGAATACGTCAAACTTTGATACAGAAAACATTTTCCTAATCAATATGTTTGTTTGTTTGATGGTGCTTAATGCCACTTTCAACAATATTTCAGTTTTATCGCTATTTTGCAGTGTTTTCCTTTGATCTTGAATTTCCCATCTCACGCTAGTAGAGTGAGATGGAAAATTATCGCCAGTAACTAAGCGTTGTCAAGGACGCATGCAAGTATTATTATTGCTGTTTTCTAATATGACGTTATAACTTAGTGACGTCACATTGCCAAATCCTTGATAATAAGTGATTAACGATATAAAATAGTAATTGTGTTAAAAAAATGTCAGTATCTCAACAAAAATTATTTAATTATGAATACAAAATAGCGATAAAATAATTAACTCAAGGACGTTTCTCAGTCATCTCTCATCTCAGGGCTTCGCCCTTCGATGAGAGATGACTGAGAAAAGTCCTCTCGTTTTAAAATACATCGTTAATTACTTAATATCGTGGCAATCAGTTTGTTGGTGGAGGAAACCAGAGTACCCGGAGAAAACCACAGATCTGCCACAAGTCACTGACAAACTTTATCACATAATGTTGTATTAAGTACACCTGGCCATCAGGGCATTTGAACTCACAACATTAGTGGTGATAGGCACTGATTGCATAGGTAGTTGTAAATCCAACTACCATACGATCATGATGGCCCCGAAAATTGTTACAACAACTTAAAGTCTAAAATAAATGTTAATATTTTATTGGAATGTATCAAACTTTGTTACAGAAAGCATTTTTCTAATCAATATGTAAGTTTAAATAAGAGACTCACATGAACCTGTATCGCTTACCTGGTAGAGAATATGGGTGGGGTTGTGATGTTTAACACAACTTTCAACAATATTTCAGTTTTATCGTGGCGGTCAGTTTTATTGGTGGAGGAAACCGGAGTACCCAGTGAAAACCAACGACCTGTCGCAATTCACTGACAAACTTTATCACATAATGTTGTATCGAGTACACCTCACCATTAGCGGGATTCAAACTCACAACATTAGTGATGATAGGCACTGATTGCACAGGTAGTTGTAAATCCAATTACTATATGATTACGACCATGACGGCCTCTAGTTAAAGAATTTTTATTTGCCTATCATGGCATATGTTCTATATTGATAGACCAGGACTTGAACTCCATAGACCACAGGACATTCATTGATACAAAATTTAATTTTATTATCACAATGCTGTTTCATGTTAAATACAATTGTATTTCATTTCTTGGTTCTGAAGCGACAATTTTTTAAATCCTTCAAATTACAGACTATTTTAATCTTTCAACTTCAAGGCCTGCAAGGTATGAATGTACCCATATACACTACCCAAAACACAACAATTGGTACAAACTTGCATCTGCATATCACAAAGATTATAAATGCCATTCACAATGGTATTTCTATATCTGGTTATTCAGAAAATAATTTTTTAACATTTTCCTTATAACAGCCTATATCAAACATTGTACATCAAGGACCCCATAGAACTTTGGGTCTTCATTTGCACAAGATTGAATCTCCATTTCCATACATGTGATAGAGTTGCTATGCTACAACTGGAGATTTGCAAATTTTTGGCTGGAGATTTGGTTTCATAACTGGAGATTTTTTATCGATGTATTTGATGCATGTTTTTATTGTTTATTGATGTTTTCCTTTTGATTGTTTCAGTATTGAACCAACTGCATCCCACTTCAATATGTATTGTTTACATTTCTGTCTTAAGTAGTGTTTTATATGATGTATGAAGGATAAAAACTTTATTTATAATTTATTCATAATCATTCATAATCATAAAGGTTATAATAAAGCAATAACAATGAAGGCAGAATGTTCTGAACAATAAAGTCATAGATCACTAAAATTTAAAAGTCACTATTCATCACATGTAGTCACAGAATTTACCCTTAAAAAGTCAGATATAATCACAGCAAGTGAAAGTCACAAATACTTTGATCGTCTTTGGTCCCAAACAAGCCATAACAACTCAATCCGAGATGAAATCATTGCATGTTTGGTCGAAATAAGAAGTTTTCTCGGCATCAAAGGTTGATCGACTCCTGTCTGCACAACGGTTTATTTTGTCACTTTATAACTATTTTTATTTGCCGCTATCACACTCCTAATCATCTAAGCGTGTGCCACAAACACACTTCTTTATACCCAATTAACTGTCAATCAGTGGATAATTGTATAATCATCAACACCTTAATTAATCACCATCATGACACGATTTACCTGTAAAGGTGTCAAACAGATCAATAACCGGATATCATTCGTATCTCTCTGTGTTTTTCGTCAGCGTGGGAGTTCCAAATGGGGAATTTCCAGAAATATTGATCGCAAAATGTAGGGCAAGATTTTTTTGTATTTGATTTTTTTCACGGGCGGAAGATTTTGAAAGTTGACGGGAGAGACGAAAGGGACCCTCAAAATCGGGAGAATAATGCTCCCGTCGGAAGGTTCACATGTATGCATTTCACAAGTATAATACATACAAAATGAAATTACAAATCCATTGCTGCTTCTAAAGAATACTGTATATTTTAATCTTCTACATTGCAGCCTTTGTAAAAATTTGGATACACAGGGCATTGACCCCATAAAGTCTTTAGGATTTCATTTATGAAAGCTTGGATCTGCAAATCACAACAGTGATTCAAATCATATAATAATTGTATTTCATCACTGGTTCTTAAGAAAATGGTTTTTTAAAAGTTCTCACATTACAACCTTTGTACTGGTCCTTTAGCAAGGAAAGCTACAATTGAAAAAAACAACTTAACATGTCAACATTTTAGCAACCTACAATCTGAAAATTCAAGGTACAGAACTAGCACTTACTAGTAGAAGGGCTACCAGCAGCCCCTGTATTAGCTGGTTTATTTCTGTTTGGAGGTGGTGGGACAGGAGGAGCCTTTCTATTACTACCAGTACGTTCAGTACTATTGGTATTTGTAGGTCGTCTTGCTGCAGCATTGGTACTGCTTCCACTCGCAACTTGACCTTAAAAAAGACAATGGTTTCACTAAATTTCATTGTGTAAAAAAAAAAACAGGAATAAATAACAACATACAGCAATGACAGGGTTGAACAAGCATGTGTCAGTCACCTGGTAAAGAAATACCTTTGAAAACCATGTGATATTTACTTGTATAAAACTTCAAATATGTCAAATACCATTGCATTTCCATTGCTGGCACCCAAAAAGGGAACCAGGGGGTACAGAAATAATACCTATAGTTTCTCCACGATAGGGTACAACCTCTAGTCAAGCATACTTTTTACTGGACTGATCACAACCATGACAGTCCCTTGTTAATCTTTGGACTTCTTGTACTAAACATAGTCTTTATTTGAACAAATCTCATCCTTTTTGTCACAAAATTTTATTGAAGGTTCTTAATAAGTTTAATCAAAAACCCCAATGCAGCCTGCATGTAAAAACTTTGGACATGTGACAGCTACTACGTCTCAGACATTGGGACTTTCATCTGACTAAACTGGAACTATCATATCACAATGTTCCTTTGAATAATATCTTTTTTCCCATTATAGCTAAATTACAGATCCCATATATAAATACATACCATTAGCTTGAGCCTGGGAATGTCGACTTTGATTTTTCTTAGGAAATTTAGTCATATTCACATTCATGCCGTCAAGTGCAAGAGTTATCTCTCCTGTTTTACCCTTTCCTTCCAAGGTAAGTTCTGTTGATTTAGTGACATTTTCCACTGAAAATAAAAACAAAAACAGTCATTTATTTGAGATAAATATCCAATACTTACATGAATTCATAATTTTCCACTTATATCTGTCCAAAATAATTATTTAACTGTTTAATGTTTGAGCGAGTGAGTGAATGGTTGTTGTTTAATGCCAATTCAGCAATTTTTCAGCTATATCATGGCGAGAACAATTTAATTTTCAAAGAGATGATGATGAGGTCCTCTTTGTACTAGACCAACACACTTAGTTGGATTTTTATAGTGCTAGCTCACTGAAACAACAGTCCTCTGATAGACATGTCGCACCACTCTGACATATTATCCTGATTCCGGTCCAACCATTCTTTGCTCTTTCTCCTTAATGCTGTGTGCTTAGCTGAGAAGCAACAAATACCAACTCTATAGTCTTTGATTTGACCCGATCAGCTTGAGGGTTTTAACTTAGATATGGGTCTTTCATGACAGATGTGTCACCTGTCCATGTTTGATATCCTATCAAATACAAAACAAGGTCACAAATAGAGGTAAAAGTTTCTATAATAAAAAAAATTATTGATATCAGGGCTCTACAATTCATACCAGCACCCACTAGTCCCTGGCTAGTAGTGAAATATTTTTACTCGCCATAATTCGTACTATATATCTCCAATATGTATTTATTTGTACATAATTATTAATGCCCTGAATGAGGCAGAGGATACTTAGTTGAGGAATGGGTTTTTCTGATACCACATTGAAACATTTATTATGATAAACAGGACTTTCACGTTTTAAATTTTTTACAATTACATATTTGGTTTTTCCAGCAATATCTGGGCCTGCCTTTCTGCAAACATAACAATACATAACGTAGTTATTGGAATAATCAATGAGCCACGAAAACTACGACTTCGAGACATCTTGAAATTTACGCTTTTCAGTTTCAGAACCCGAACCTTTTGGCTTATACTTCAGTCAATGTTGCCTCAGGCAGGCCAGTTTCATAATCAGTTGATTCAACCGGTTTATTTCTATCGAAAATTTTGTGAGAAGGTTTTGTTTTTTGCTAATCATGGTACCTTGCAAGCGTTACAAGTATGGTTAGCTCAACGTGAATGGATTCTCTATCGTTTTACCCCGATTTCGGTGAATATCGGTGTGCGGCCGTTAATTTCAGATTTTGCTTCCAAAATCCTCCCAAGCTGGTCCACCCAACAACACCGCATGGTTTATGACCCTCCCAAATGGTTTATGGTCGTCTAGAGTAATAAAAATGTTTAAATTCCTCCGGTAGTTAATCTGATTAGGATATTACACATGTTCAGGGCTTTCAATAGAAGCCGGTAGCCGGCGATTTTCGCCGTTTATTTAGAGAAAGACCGCCGGCTATTTTGTTGGAAAAAAAATGAAATTTTATTTCAATCATGTCAATTGTTGTTGTGTAAATATAATACTATATAGTTTTAAAAATGTTATATTTTATAGAATATAAATCTCTCATAAATCTTTTAAGATTAGTACATACAATGTACAATATGATTTATGATGGTGAACGAATATTTTATTATGTAAATACTTGTTTGTAATTGTATGTGGTGAGACTATAATAAAAATTGAATCTTGAATCTTCGATAATAAATCTATATTTACGGCGCTTTATTTATATATTTCTTTTGCTTCCTGGAATAACAGTTACTGTTTAATACACGTTTTTTCATTGGTCGAGAGATTAGTTCAGGACTAGTACTGTATCCCAGAGATTCCCAAACAAATTCGGTCCGGAAAACATTGGTTTCCACCGGACCGACTATCCGGTATAAAATACAGGGTTTGTTGTATAATAGAGCCCTGTTTGATCTCCAATTTGTCCATAATTTATTTTGATTAAAACTAAAGTGAAATGCCAGAGCAGATCAAAACTCTTTTCTTGTATCATTTCTCCATGCTTTGATGAAGTTCAAGGACATTGACAAAATTAAAGTCGCAATCTCAGAAACGCTTTAATTAACGAAAATATCAATATTTGAAATTATAAGTACAATGCCTTCCCGGGAAAGACGTTCGAAAGAAAATGCAAAGGAAAACAAAAGTTTGACATCGTATTTTTCAACTTCATAAGTTGATACATGTATAAAAAATGAGTTATTTCCCTTTGTTATATATATATACTTGAAACAAACCAAAATTAACAAAATCTAAATATGCCATTTACAATATTTTA
>MJUT01019709.1:41384-63132 GCA_002080005.1 Gigantidas platifrons | reverse complement strand
CATTTCTTCCAGTAGAAGCTGAGATAACTGTTACGAAAGTTTTCATTACGGCAAACATGAAAAATTCTAAGTCGCACTGTAAACAGGAAGTAGATGTGCGGTAAACCTGGAAAGGGAAGACACGGTACAAGTCACCATGGCAAAGCCATATATCAAATATAAAATCATTTCTTCCAGTAGAAGCTGAGATAACTGTTATGAAAGTTTTCATTACGGCAAACATGAAAAATTCTAATTCGCACTGTAAACAGGAAGTAGATGTGCGGTAAACCTGGAAAGGGGAGACACGGTACAAGTCACTATGCCAAAGCCATATATCAAATATAAAATCATTTCTTCCAGTAGAAGCTGAGATATCTGTTATGAAAGTGTGAACGGATGGACGGACAAGGTGATTGCAATATAGACCCCTCTCTAAGAGTGGGGGTATAATATATCAAATATAAAATCATTTCTTCCAGTAGCAGCTGAGACATCTTTAACGAAAGTGTGAACGGACGGACAAGGTGATTCCAATATAGCCCCCTCTCTATGAGTGGGGGTATAATAAATAAAGAATTAAATTAAATTAAATGAACCCTGAATTAACCGAACCAAACTTAAAATAAAGTCCCAATGTAGGAAGTTATTTGTTAATTTAACCGGCATAAACCGAACACCTGCCTATTCTGAAAAGAAAAGTTATTCATTACAGGCATAGGCTAAGGTGAGTATCACATCTCTTTGGTTGATAAATCCTTATAATAATTGACTAAAGTTGTGAGTTCGAAGCCCACTCATGGTGAGTTGTATTCGATACAACATTATGTGATAAAGTGTGTAAGTAACTAATGGCAGGTCAGTGGTTTTCCCCGGGTACTCCGGTTTCCTCCACCAATAAGACTGACCGCCACGATATAACTGAAATACTGTTGAAAGTGGCATTAAACACCATAACCCTAACCCTTATTTTAATTGTCAGTACCAGTAATTGTTTTATGAATTATAATTTACAAAGAAATTGAAAGGTTTAAACATTATATATGTTGTTTTTCCTCTTTTCAGTAAAAATGGAAGATTAAAAGAATAAATTATCATGTAATTTAAATAATAAAAATTTGTTATTAACACCACACAAATACTTTTTATACAACAAACAAGAAATATATTTTGACATATTTACGTATGAGAAATGTATTGATTTTAATGTTTGGCTCTATGCCAACTGTTGGAACATTATATTAACCTAGCCCCATAGCACTAAACAGAGAAATTAACCCAAATACAGTCTTATTACACAAATAAAATGCTACATTTTCAAACAAATCATGTGAAAATGAGTAAAATATGGAGAAAGGTTACATACATGTACATAAACGACAAGTTCTATATCTTGACCTGTCTTATTTATTTATCTATATTCATTCTCTACCTGGTAATCAATACCAGGAAGCAGTCAAACATTAATGTTATTATAGTTAGTTTGACAATTCATAATCTTTACTTTAAATTTAGATCAATGCAACCAACCAGAAACCAGAGTCTCCATTGTCAGATACAAACAGACCACTCAAATTCATTGTTTCAACTGTCACCCATGAATATTCATATTCATAAATGCCATCTTAGGAATGAAATTACAAATATTTCAAAGAAAAATATATATATATAGACCGTTGTCTATCTGTAATGAAAGCACTTTTAACCACAATTATTTTTAAGCACAATCTATAAATCAATAACGGAATTGTTGAAATGAAATTTTAAATAAATCTGATCTGAGATATCTGGTATCATCAAATATAATTATATAGTCTTGGTTTTGTCGGTACTGTATTTCATATTCTAATTAAAACTCACAACGTGAAATCTTCATCCCATTTTGGTGTCAATGTTTTCTTCAAAATGTCAGTTTTACGTGGAGGCTGACCATCAACACTGATTTCTGCAAATGGGTCTGGTTTTGAAGGAACTAGTCCACCAACTGCGGAAAGCTTTGATGATTTAACTGTCAATAAAAATAGGTCCTCTCAATCCTAAACTTTCAATTTCCGTACTAATGGTAAATGTTTATTGATCTTGATGAAGCAGCAACAAAGATACAGTGCTTACAATGATTCATACATGTACCATATATAATTGCATTTCCATTACTCATTCTTAAGAAAATGATTTCTTAAAGTTACTGTAAGATATCTAAATTCTCAGCTGACTTAAGGTAGGAGTGAGGGAAAATCTGCAAGACTTCCAAAAAGCTAGCAAAATTCTAATATTTCTTTCCCCACTACCGCTTGTCCCCCTACCTTTCACAAAACAAACATGCTGCACAATGATCTTAAAAAGGATGCAATGAATGAGTTTGGAATAAAATATTGAACATCAAACCCTGTAATGGTCAAATTTCCGGAACATGGGAGCTCCTTTTACATGAAATATGCTAATCGTTGAAAAAATACAGACATAACCCTAATCCTACCCCTCACAAAATCATGTAGGAAACAATGATGTTTATCATTAAAGACCTTGCAGAAACTGTTAGATGAAGAAACTTTATTTTTGCTCAAGTCAAAGTGTTTAATAAGATTTGCTCTATATATTCATTTACATCCAAATTCAACATTTCAGCCTTTTATATATATAACAATATTCAAAATTTCTAGATAATCATTATTTACCAGTTACTTGTAACTGTGAAAACTGAGTATTTCCTGATGATGCAGATGCTGCTTCTCCCATTATTTGGAAGTGTCACATGTACACCTGAAAATAAAGGCATACAATTCGATATACATAATGCAGTCAAACCTGTATTAAGAGGTCACCTTAGAGACAAAGAAAAAGTGGTCTCTTAAGACAGGTGACACCTTAAAGGAGGTTCAATTCATATGAAATTTTCAATGACAGGACAAGAAAAATATGACCTTTTAATACAAGTGACTGCATCTCCTGTATCATCACAGGCATATGTCAGTCATAATTCTCAAAGCCAAACATGTTTACAATGGAATTTTGGAAGTTTGAACTTGAAAGGACTGTGAAAATATCATATGTCTGAGGTATCGGAAGCTTGAGACACCAAAGTTCCGTATTTTAAGAGAGAAAAAAAATATAATCTGATGAGGGTTTCATAAACAATTGATGCCCAGGACAGTGGTCCATAGAAGTAAAAAAAAATAATCCTTTGGCTTTAGAAAGTTTTCAAAGGCTACGGCTTCTGAATACACATTTGGTAGTTTCAAACTTTTCTTAGAAACTATTTTTTTCAATGTTTTTGCGATCTATTTTGATGACAGGAAATATGAAATTGGGAATTAACTGTTGGATCGATATCAGAGTAATGTTTGATAATTTTAATATATATTTTCAAAGTCAAATTTTCATATCAAACTAAAGCATATGATCATTTCATAAAAGAATTGGAATTAGAAACAACTATTTTTGTTTTTTTTTAGTACAAAGCAGCCATAAATATATGGCTTGACCAGAATTCTCTGGCTAGTACAAACAAATGTATTTATAGCTTAGTTTTTAGATGAACGTCCTTGAGATCAGACAGTTTGATATTATTATTTGATTCCAGTAACAATAAAACACTCTCATTAAATATTAATTTATTTTAAATACACAAAAAAATGTATTGTCTTAATAAACTTTATTACGATAGTTAACACATGATCATTTGATTATTTCAATTATTGTCAGAGTGTACGCTCAGCTTGGTACAAATCATTCTTGAATAATTATAATTAATGGTCAAATATTATGCCACACCTACATTGTTTTCCCTAAGAACAGGCAGCAGGCCAAATTGCCTGGTTCAAGCACTTTTTTGGTCGGTTCAAATCATACATTTTATATCCAAATGTGGCCTGTTCAAAGCTGTCTTTGACCTTTTACAATGAAAATTAGGGAAAACACTGCACCTAAATCACCATGCTGTGTAAACAGTTATGCAATACAGGTATTTTTCTTTTATCTCATACCTGTTAACCTCAGAGATTGTGTATGTGGGAGATCTCCCACATTCCAACTATTTAATGTGCGAGATTTTGCGTGACGAACTTTTTCACACTAAAATTTTTAGATTAAAGCAAACAAAATTTACTGTACAACTTTTATTGTTGTTGCTGAGCAACATTACTTCAAATACAGGTCAATAGGACAATACAGTTTGTTTTGCTGATCTTAGAACAGAATCACTTGGTTCGTACTCATAACACAATAAGTTTTGATTTTGCTTTGCACATAATAAAGAACAAAGTGTGTCATTGTTCAACTCAGATTTCGTATCTGTCTGGATTTTTTTTAACATAGAAAAAATTCTCTCTGGGTCTGCATTTTTAAGATTGGTTGATTTCCTTGTTGAAGCAACTGCTTTTTTTGTGTGAATCTCCATCAGCATGTCTTTTAATATTATATACACCACCATGGCTGACACTAAAATTTCTAGAACAAAGTTTGCAAAATGCCATATCATTCCCTAAAGATCTTCAAAGTAGGCTACACCCAATCGTATAATTTTGTCCAGTCCTCCAAGAATTTGTAATAATGTTTCTTCTTCTTTGAAGAAGGGGTGTTAGGTCCTGAATTCCAATGTCTCCTTGATTGTGACATAGTTGAACTGTATTTTTTTTTTTAAGTTTTTTTCGTATTTAAGCAAGTAATTGAACTATACTCGCCTTCAAATTTTCTTTTTCCACAACTTTGATTCGTGTAGTTATCCATTCGATATTGTAAACAACTTACATTGTCGGCGTTTCTAGTAAAAACTGAGAGAATTCCGAGTAACAATCGGCTGATTCACGCAAACGTTTTAATGACCCAGCTGATAAAAACAACAAAAATGGCATCCAACTTTTCGATTTTAATCAAATTTATGGTCGCGGGAGATAATGTGGGAGAAGTATTTCAAAGCGGGAGTTTTTAGTCTCCCGCGCGGGAGGCACATTCTTTGCGGGAGGCCGAGCTCAAAAGCGGGAGTCTCCCGCGAAATGCGGGAGGGTTAACAGGTATGTTATCTGGATATAATAATTAGGCCTAATTATCTGACACTTCTGGATGAATTGGAGTTCGAGTTTAAAAAGGTAATTTGTATTGATTTATTATTACTGAACTTATATTGATTTATTATTACTGAACTTATATTGATTTATTATTACTGAACTTATATTGTTATATATAGGGGCTGTTGTGGTCATGATCGTATGGTAGTTCGATTTACAACTACCAATGCAATCAGTGCCCATCACTAAAGTTGTGAATTTGAATCCCGCTCATGGTGAGATGTACTCAATAAACATTATTTATGTGTTAAAGTTTGTCAGTGACTTGCATGTGGTTTTAAAATTGCAATAAAATTATATTAAATCTAATGAAACTGAAATATTGTTGAAAGTGGTGTTAAATGCAACACGACCGACCAACAGCGACCGTTGATCTGTTATTATATCTGGATTGCTTTTTTGTCTAGATTCTGCATTTCATTAACTTAATTTCAGGAATGTGGCATGCTGCTGAATTAAGTTTGGAACTCCAGCACCAAAACCCCAGTATACGCGAAATTAAACGTGCACATCCTATAAAAACTTCGTAAGTCCAATGAAAATCAAATGAAAATCCACTGAATTCTGTAACCGGTTTCAATGTTTGCGGTACATTCGGAAGAATACAACTTTTTTCAGATGTTTCTCTAATAAATTAAAATGAACTGTCTGAATTATACAATTGGGGCAAGGACATAAATGAGAAGGATACATAATTCTAAAATCCTATGTAATTGGTTGCGATATATATACAGTACACAAAGTGCGTTTTAGCAAGAAATCACTGTGGTCCAACATCGATGAAATCAAGAAAATGTCGGTGAATTTTTTAAAAAAGTCGGTGTTGACACCGTGAAATGTCAGAGAAAAATCGAACGCAATGTTTTTACTGATTTACTATAAAACACTGCCAAAACACAGACATTGACGATTAGACGCCACGAAATAAAGAAATGAGATATTAACTTTTATTTGTACATTTGTATGTTCTTGAGATTTGTATATAAAACTGTCATTTTCGATAATATGAATCATTCATAACAAATAATTATTTCCTTTTTCAGGTGTGCAAGCTGTCATCAAATTTTCGTTCTTTAATTCTGATATTTGCTTTTGTTTTAATCTATTATGTTAAGAAAACAATGTACAAACGTTCAGTATTTTGTGATCATTACCATTTATAAGATTGTATTGTATTATTTTTTAATTAAAATAAACTTCGGATGTTCAATTACTGTCGACTCGCACGTGACTAAAGTTCACCTGTTACAAACGTTTCTAGATCCCCACAAGCATGCTTTGATCGATAATGATGTCAGGGTTTTTGCTGGCTATATTGGGAATTGCCACCTAACCTAAATTGGGAAATTTTATCGACAAAATATGAATTTGAAATTAACTTAGGCAATAATAAACAAAATAACTTTGCAATAGAATTTATTTCACTTAATTACAACCTTTTCATCTTTGAATTTGTCCACTAATGTGTCAAGATTACTATCCGACAGTTTGTCTTTTCCTTCCATGGATCATATCAAAACTGATAAAAGCTTCCATATTCATTTGGCATTTTGGGTCAATCTTTACCTCAGAAGAGTTTTAATCAAATTCATATATGAAAAGCTCCTTTCCATAGAGGCAGGGATGATATTCATCAAGTAAAGGATGGATGAATTAGTGGGATCAGTTTGAAAAAGTTCACAATATTTACACAAATAACCTGATATGATTTAATACAACTATAATGATAACCAGGGAAAACTTTGCTCATACTTAAGTGAACTAAACCTTCTCATATCCTGCTTAACGAGTGTTGGATGATTTTCATCCAACTCTGAATTTTTAACGTTATTTGTGCTGTCTGTAATAAAAGATAAGACAGTAGCAACATCGAGTTTGACATCGAGTCGACTTCAGAAACGCTGATTTCATCATCATTTTTCTTGGGTTTCTTCTTTTTCGTTGTCACGAAAAAAGAATCAATTGACAGTGTTTGTTTTGCCTCTTTAGGCTTTGTTTTTATTCAGGTAATATTTACTGTTGTGACACATGTTTATGTCAAAAAAGAACGACGATCGAGTGTACAGAAGAAGTTTACAGATGACCGGATATGTAATCGCGTAATATAAAAAAACGTTTCCGGAAACGGTTACNCAGGTCATTTTTAAAAGCAAAGACCCTTCAGAAAATATACATGGATTTTTTTTCATAAACTACTTAGCATGATGCATACTCTTAGACTCAGTTATCAAAACGCCAACAAAAGACAGAAAATCCTTCTACGCTGAGATTTGATTTTCGCCGCGATGTGTCACCGACAATTAAAATATTTCACCGACATTCTATAGGCCCTAATTTGTATATTTTCGCGGTGAAAGTTTCACCATGATTTCACCAACATTTTACGGAGATTTTATGACATATCACCGCAATTTCGTGCTAAAACCCTCAGTGCGTACTGTCCGATCACAAAATTTTTACTAAATTGCAAGATATCCTTTTGCCATTGCTGATCAATGGCGGTATATTGTACATCATGAAATATGTCACTATTTCGCAATTCTATGTTTAAAACTGGTGAAGTGATAACCACATTTTTTGCAGAAACTGATTCTAGTTATTTTGGAGTCAAATACATGTGATTACTTCATTTTCAATCAAAGAAATTGAAAAAAGCACAAATAGTTGTGTAGAGTTTCATTGTTACCTTTTATACAGGTACATATATGATACACAATTTTAGATTGTGAGAAGACCCAATGCCACAATGGCAATGTCCAGTAAAATTATTAATTTGTAAATTGTATGTGTAGTGTATCTCTCTCCTAGTCCTACCACAGGCGCTTGTGTAGAGTCCAAAATATGCTCGCTATATACCTAAGATACCACAAGGCCGGACTCACTCCTACTACCCCTGTCACTTCAACCGCTATTTCCCCTACCAAAATGTCGATAGGACACAAATCGCCTACTGATTTGCGTAGTGAAATGATTTTTCTTCAAGGAAAATCTGTTTTTTCTATCTTCCTACCTTCTACACCCCCATACTGACAGATAATCCTCCGATTTTGTTGACACGGGACAAATAGTGGGCTGCAAAAGCGATAGTAGGTCGTGTGACGTCTTTCCGCCTTTCGGTCGTTCTCAAGTTTTATTATTGCCTTGCGAAACATACATGAGAATTCATATTTTGGCGCATTGTAATTTGAATTTGGAATTTCTAGTGTTTAGTATTTATATAGGATAAAACCTGAGAACGACCGAAAGGCGGAAAGACGTCACACGACCTACTTTCGCTTTTGCAGCCCACGATTTGTCCTGTGTCAACAAAATTGGAGGATTATCTGTCAGTATGGGGGTGTAGAAGGTAGGAAGATAGAAAAAACAGATTTTCCTTGAAGAAAAATCATTTCACTACGCAAATCAGTAGGTGATTTGTGTCCTATCGACATTTTGGTAGGGGAAATAGCAGTTGAAGTGACAGGGGTAGTAGGAGTGAGTCCGGTCTTGTGGTATTTTAGGTACATAGCGAGCATATTTTTGACTCTACACAAGCGCTTGTGGTCCTACCATGAGACAATATTGCTATATAAAATTGTTCATTTAGATATGAGCACTTAGTTTTTGTATAACAAATCACTATTCCATCTAGGATAGGTACAATAAAATGTCAACAAACGATCAGAAGACTATCTGTCAGTATCACATGATAAACAACCACAATTTTAACAAAAAAATCAATATATTTATTTGTATCCATGTATGTTAGAAAGAATTTATACTTGACACACGATGGTCAGATCAAACGCTTGTTGTGGTTATTACATTTGTGTGCCAAATTGTCAATTGCCATTGGGGTTAAAAAGTCGAATGATCGTGCAACCAGGATATTCTTATAAATATGAACGTCGACAGGTGTTACATGTTGGTGTTCACCTACTGTTGCAAACATATATTAGTTAGATCAACGTCATGTGTGTTTTCTTAATGGAAAGGAGTATAACAGTTAGACAATCATTAGAAAAGGGCGTATTATTGACCTGTATTTGGTTACGAACGAGCACTGTCAAAACAGTTTTCTGTCCACCATTTCTGATTGGTCATGTGACATATGACGTAGATTTTTTTTATCTAATCTTAATCGAACATGTTTTTATGTTATTGAATTAATTTAATATTAAATTGAAAATAAATGAAATTTTAATTTTTTCTGCAATTTCATATATTTAATAAACTATTACATAATGGAGCTGTCTGATAAACGCTTTAAACCACGACTTATAGTACAGGGGTTGGCTGTAATACTTTGACTTAGAATCATATTGGGAGTGTATAAAATTGGTAATCATTACTCGACTCTGGATTAAGCATTTTCACCTAAAACAATGTAGATTAGACAGTCATCATAGCCATCACTTCTTTATTTTCTTTAATAAATATGATTAAGCATTAAAAGCAGGTGCGACCTGTGAGACAAGCGATAACCAGGTTAGTGATAGTGCCATAAGACTTTCATTTAGACCAAAATACCATGTGTACTGAATATATGATGCAAAACAATAATGAAATGAGGCTTTTTTCCACCAATTTCTGTAATAATCGTATAAAGCACGAACAAAGGCACATTTGTCAAGTAAAATAAGCTTTTAAAAAATATTGCAAGTCTCCAAAGTTTCCTTTTTGTCTCACTGAAAGATATGACCTTCAGAGTCACAGTGTATCTCCAAAACTTTTTTTTTATCTTTTTCCTTTTTTTTTTTTTTTTTTTTTTTTTTTTTTTGTATTGTCTTAATATGTCTTCAAATTACATTTAATTATTACAAATCATATGTGTATTTTATATTCTTTAATTTGTAAATGATTATTCTGCCCAGTACATGGGCTCCATGATTGGAAAATAAAATATCTTATCTTATCTTATGATTAAGATGTCTCAAATACTAGATGTCTTTATTAAATGTTGTTACTCACTTATATATATAATTGAGGTTCCATCCTATTGATGACCACTAATTCTTTATTGTTTGATGAAAATATCTTGATTGTCAATATATTTATGAATCGAATTCCTGACCTATTTCTATAAATTAATCAGGTCGACGATGTATTTACAGTGCGCGACGTTGAGCGACAAAACAATTTCATCCGATCTCGCTTGTTATAAAACTATTAAAACGTCATCAAATTATATTTTGATACGATGCTTAGTTAGTATCTAGATGCAATAGCTAGGTGCTTAAAAACAAGCTGGGGTGTGAATCTGTGCAAGATTTGATCCTAAAAATGAAATGAAACTACAAATGAAAAATGTAGTAAAAATATTATGACGGTGTGAAAGATTTTTCAGCCTACAATTCTTGAACATTGACGTCATTGGTCATCTATCTATAAAGGCGTTCACCACTTCAATTACCCGATCGTGGATATGGAACCACGAAGAGCAAGCATAAAGAAATAGAAAATACAAACTTAAATTACGTCACTAGCGATGAAAAAACCAAATGATTTAATTTTTGAGAGGCGCAAATGATTTAATTGAACCACACACGAAATCAATATTGAACCTCGCATCAAAATATTTATAGCCCTTGGTAGAAATGATTTGAAACTCTGCTTGATTTACTGATTCAGATGGGAGAAATATTCTAAATTACAAAATATATTCCTCACTGTATAGACAGTTATGCAATTTGTTCCTCGCCGAAAAGATCAGGATGCAGCTGTTTATGATAAATTATCCAGAGGAACAAATATATATTCACGGGGGCTTGGAGTAATTAATCAGTCATATTATTCCAGACAGGTATAACCAGTAATAAATCCAGTATGAAAAACTCTCCGCAGATACATGTATAAGTACATGAAATTAAAACGAACCTTTGTGGGAAGATGTAAGTTCATTAAACATTTTGTCGGATAATATCAATCGAAGGAAGAAGAAAGAAAAATGATTTTCATCTAGTAGCTAAAGTTATATTTTTACGAATTCGTCAGATGACGTCCCAATGACGAAATAGTTTAAGCCAGTCTGTTTATTTGCCCGGTTTAATATTCATATTGCAGCCGCCCTTGGTCCCAGGAGTTTTTATTTGTGCAGTGGCTTAATAATTGATCCCATATGGGGTTCGGTTCTGATGATTCTTATCTACTTGTCTCTATACATGCTATATGGGATTATCATTTATGGCTTAATATTAATTTTGTTTGGGATTCGGTTTCGATGATTTTTTATATTGTGTCTCGGTGGAGACACAGTGTGGGAAATCATCGAGACCGAGTCCAAGATGGGATTGAGCTTAATATATCCTACATGTATTGGAATATTTCAATGGATTTATTTATGCATACATTGCACCAAGTGTGGATTGAATCCGTTCATTGCCAAGTTGACGTGTTCATGTGATTTTTCTTATTACGTAAATATGTATGATCACTACACATAGTTAATTACAGCCCGAGCCTCCCAGTATTTTAGTTTCTTTTTTTTTCTTTTTTTTTCTATTCTACATGCACTCTTCATAGACTTCATATACAAATGTATGTCTGATGATGTGTATGCTACCCCTTAGTTTATTTCATTTATACATCTTTTTTATTATTTATTTCCTATTATTTTGTATGTAACGGAGCTTCAGCCAACTGATGACAGTTTTGTAAGGTACATGTACTATATTGTCTTATTCTGTGTATTTGATATTTCAATTATATGTACTTATTTGAAGACCTGTATTTGTTTTGTCCATTTGTTTGATGATCATGGATAGCCCATTTCGTGATTTTTTTCCAATTACAGGTCTTTGAATATGTATCACTCGAATTCTCCAATATTGCTTTTACCCTATTCAGTAGTGTTTTACCTACTCCTCATATGCTGTGACATCCATCCTAACCCAGGCCCAGATTCCTGAGACATAGTTTGGTCCTCCCTAGTTTTTGCAGTGACCATTGTCCATCTATCATTGAGATTAATTTCTCTGTTTTACGGGAAAAATCTTATAAAAAAAACTATCTGGGATTTTGACAATGGTAATTTTGAGCAAATAAGATCTTATCTAAATGATATAGATTGGAATACTAGGCTATCTAACATTAATGATACTAATAGAGTTAATGAGATAATAAATGATGAAATTTATCATGTAATGAATGCATTTATTCCAAATAAAGCTGTACGGGTTAGGCCCAAGGACAAGCCTTGAATAAATCCTGAGATTAAATGTTTTATGAGAAAGAGAAATCGTATACATAAAAAAGCAAAAAATAGGAATGTTGATGCGGACTGGTCAAAATTTAGGGAAATTAGAAACAAGTTCTTTGTTCTGATTAGGGAGGCCAAAAAGTCTTATATTATAAAATTACAAAATTCTTTGGTTGACAAGACCATACCCACTGGTAAATGGTGGAGAATTGCTAAAACTGTTTGTAAATTTAATAGCACAAATACTGTTAATAGTCCTATTCATAGTAATGGCGAAATCTTAATTCATCTGCTGAAAAACCAAATTTTATTAATAATTATTTCACCTCTATCTCAAATATTGAAGAAGAACCTGATCTTCCTGATATCCCTCTGCTGTCACCTTGTGAGCTGTCAGATATTATTATAACTGAACAAGAAGTTATAGACCAGTTTCAAATCTTGAATGTCACTAAACCTGCTGGACCTGATAAGCTACCACCAAAATTTCTCAAATCCATTTTCCAGTCATTGGTAACTCCAATCACAATATTATTTAATAAAAGTCTACATTCAGGTTTGGTTCCTAGTGACTGGAAACTTGCCAATGTATCTGCTGTTTATAAAGGTAAAGGAGGAAGTGATAATGTTTCCAACTACCGTCCTATTTCGGTTACTAATTGTTTTTGTAAAATTCATGAAAAGATCATCTTCAAACACCTCCATAATTACCTCTTTGAGAATAGTATCTTGTCTGATCACCAATCTGGGTTTCGAAATAAAGACTCAACTGTAAATCAATTGCTTATTATATATGATACTATAGTAAAAAACCTAGACCATGGTAAAGATGTAAGATTTATTTTTTGTGATGTGTCAAAAGCTTTTGACTGTGTTTGGTATAGAGGTCTTCTATACAAACTTAGAAAATATGGTATAAATGGAAATTTGTTGTTATGGTTCAAAAGTTATCTTACTGATAGAAAGCAAAGGGCAATTTTAAATGGATATAACTCTAACTGGAAAACTATTAATGCTGGGGTTCCCCAGGGATCCATATTGGTTCCTTATCTATTTTTACTCTTTATCAACGACATCGTTGATGTAGTTTCCAATAAAATGAAACTGTTCGCGGATGATACTTCCCTGTATTGTATAGTTGATGACTCAGATGCGGCAGCTGAATCCTATGCTTTTCACTCGCAAAGTCAATGTAAATAATCATCCTCTTTATATGAACAATTCACCCTTAGAAAATACACCGTCCCACAAATATTTAGGCTTAAATCTCAGTTCTAATGCTAAATGGAAAGATCATATTAATGTAATTTATTCCAAAGCCTGTAAACGACTTATATCATGCGCCTCTTGAAAAACATGCTCGATAGAATCTCCTTAGAAAAATTATATATTGGTTTTATAAGACAAATCTTAGAATATGGGGGAATAGTCTGGGACAATTGTACAAAAGAAGAATCTAACCTAATAGTCTATCCAATATGATGCTGCTAGAATTGTTTCGGGGCTAAGAAGGGGTACTCGTAGGTGGAAACTTTATAACGAACTGGGGTGGGACTCTTTAGAAAATAGGCGTAGCAAAAGTAAACTATATTTTATGCACAAGGCATTAAGTGATAACATACCAGATTATATTGCACAAGAATTTATATATTTTGCTAATCTTAACCCCCCTTATGATTTTAGACATCCTAGAAATTTCAATGTTCCCTGTTGTAGAACTGAAAGTTACAAAGATAGTTTCTTGATATGTGGAACTCACTTGATGACAACATCCAGAATATCCCTAGTCCCTCTGCTTTTAAAATGAAAATTAATGATAATAGACACAGACCTCCCTCATACTTTACTATTGGTGAACGTAAAAATAATATTATCTATTGCCACCTTCGAAATGAAGCCATTAATCTTCAGCATCATCTTCTTCTCAGCCTCTTGTCTGACAGCTCTCAGTGTGAATGTGGGATGCCACTGAGGATAATTTTCACTATTTTTATATCACTGTGTCCTTTATTTATTAGGCAGAGATTTGAACTTTTTAAAACTTTAAGAAAATTTAATGAAATTTTGAGTGTTGAAATCCTCCTTAATGGTTCTTCTGAGCTATCTATTGATGAAAATACCGAAATAGTTTTAGCATTCCATGATTTCTTAAGTAGCACAAGGAGATTTGTTTGATTTGAAATAATCTGATGTGTCATTTACTGTCGTTGTTTTACTTTTTGGCTGACATGTTTATGAGCTCAATATAATTATAATTATTATTTTTTTCTTCTGTTTTCTTTCTGTTTCTTAATTTAATTTCATATATTTGATTATTTAAAGTAAATTTATACCAAATGCTGGACTATACTAAGAAAAACTTTTTGAAAATAACTTATTATACAATTTTACATATATATGTTTATTGCCTGCCATGTGGATATTCTTTTTTCTATGTTAAATCTCCTAATTTCATTTTTGTTAATTATATGAATAATTTAATAATGTAATTAATTTATTTATTGGAATTAATTTTAAAGAAAAATGTCTTCATATGAATCACTGCTTAATTATATAAGCATGGCAGGCAATGTCTATTTAATTCATATCTATTTATATATTTATGTCCATCTTGTAAATTATTTACAATAAAATATTTGAATTGAAATTGACAAATTGTAACTGAAATGAACAACAATCACTGGGTAAGAGTATGTGTAGCACATTGTGGTGTTCTCTAACCAGGGGAGATAACAAGATCAAAGACAATTAACTGGTCTCCCATTCTACTAACATAGGTCCGTAATACATAAGAGTAAGAAAAGTACCAGTTTAAACGAAAATGTCACAAAAAAGTGTAACACATGTTATTGCAGATTCCGGGGCTTTTATTCGAAATGCCCCTCTGCAGGTACAGTTTTTTTTAGCTCACATGACCCGAAGGGTCAGGTGAGCTATTGCCATCACTTGGCGTCCGTCGTCCGTCCGTAAACATTTCAATCTTCTTCTAGAGAACCACTGAAGCAAATGCCAATGGGACCAAACGTGGCAGGAATGTTCATTTGCGGTGCATATAAATACCGAAATTACCACTATTTGCCGAAATTACCAAAAAAGTTGCCGAAATTACCAATAATGTTACCGAAATTACCACTCATTTGGTAGAAAATGATGGTATTTATCAGAAAAAATGATTTTTTTCATAATGTTTTACTTTGAATGTCGTTATTTTCAGGTAAAAGGCATCCATCTCGTGTATTTCTGTAAATACACCGTCATTTACGCGCATGCGTTTAAATTATGAATATGTATAACATGTTCTCGATGTTGTGTAAACGATTTATGAGAAATAAATAATTTATCGAATTAATCCTAATTGGCAATAATAATCAGTGATCAAACATAATTAACAGTGAATAGAAATCAACAAATACATCGACACCCAAGCTTACGCATGCGCATAAATGACGATATATTTACATAAATACACGAGATCGATGCCTTTTACCTGAAAATAACGACATTTAGAGTAAACATTATGAAAAAAAATAATTTTTTCTGATAAAAACCATCATTTTCTACCATATGAGTGGTAATTTCGGTAACATTATTGGTAATTTCGGCAACTTATTTGGTAATTTCGGCAAATAGTGGTAATTTCGGTATTTATATGCACCCTTCATTTGCATGGTCTAACCAAGTGTTGTTACGATCGGTTATCCAACATGGCTGCCAGGGGTCATAATAGTCCGAGATTCCTCTGCCGTTCGACGACCATTTAAAACTTGCTGTTGTCGTTGAACGTCAGAGCGCTTGCCATAAGCAAAACACATACCTGTTAACCTCAGAGATTGTGTATGTGGGAGATCTCCCACATTCCAACTATTTAATTTTGCGTGACGAACTTTTTCACACTATATTTTTTAGATTAAAGCAAACAAAATTTATTGTACAACTTTTATTGTTGTTGCTGAGCAACATTACTTCAAACCACTTTGGTAGGACAATACAGCTTGTTTTGCTGATCTTAGAACAGAGTCACTTGGTTCGTACTCATAACACAACAAGTTTTGATTTTGCTTTGCACATAATAAAGAACAAAGTGTGTCATTGTTCAACTCAGATCTCATATCTGTCTGGATTGTTTTTTAACATAGAAAAAATTCTCTCTGGGTCTGCATTTTTAAGATTGGNTTTTTTCGTATTTAAGTAAGTAATTGAACGATACTCGCCTTCAAATTTTCTTTTTTCACAACTTTGATTCGTGTAGTTATCCACTCGATATTGTAAACAACTTACATTATCGGCGTTTCTAGTAAAAACCGAGAGAATTCCGAGTAACAATTGGCTGATTCACGCAAATGTTTTAATGACCCAGCTGATAAAAACAACAAAAATGGCGTCCAACTTTTCGATTTTAATCAAATTTATGGTCGCGGGAGATAATGTGGGAGAAGTATTTCAAAGCGGGAGTTTTTAGTCTCCCGCGCGGGAGGCACATTCTTTGCGGGAGGCCGAGCTCAAAAGCGGGAGTCTCCCGCGAAATGCGGGAGGGTTAACAGGTATGAAAACAGCGGATTTTTTTCCGCATCTCATTTGTATCACATTTCCACATTTTGTGGCTATCAGATTTTATTTTCTATCCAAAACCCTAATATATATGGCTTCACCAATCATTTTTCTATTCATTCATAACCATCTTACCCTCAGAGAGTGATGTTACACTCGATTACAGCACGTTTTTTCCTTACACCCGATGATTTGGTCATTTCACTGCCATTTTTTTAACGTGATCTCGCAATACTAACTGAAAGATGACAGTAATGCATTGCATGATGGGAGATACTAAATGCAATGTGCCAAATTAGCATACGTAAACAAACATACAAGACGATATATATAAAGCGTATTCTGCAGGACAAACAGTTCCATCTACAGCTCAAATCAGAGCCGAGGAAATAATACAAAATATGTTGGATAGAAAAGATTCATTTGGCAGTGTTATCCGCGGGCATGTCTTATGTTTCCCCCTATTTTGGACAAGGTCAGATCATATATGCAAATCATCTCCCATGATACATTGCGGTAATAGTAGTTCTCTCGAAGTCACGTGACAAATATTTCAAAATGTCAGTGTTCAAAATGACGAAATCATATGGTCTGAGGAAATTGTGCTGTAATGGAGTGTAACACCAATTTCTGAGGGTAAGATGGTTATGAATGAATAGAAAAATGATTGGTGAAGCGATATATATTAGGGTTTTTGATAGAAAATAAAATTTGATAGCCACAAAACGTGGAAATGTGCCTCTCTCGAGTGGGAGAGGAAAATCCACTGTTTTGTTTATGGCAAGTGCTCTGACGTTCAACGACAACAGCAAGTTCTAAATGGTCGTCGAACGGCAGAGGAATTTCGGACTAGGGTCATAAAAGCCTCTGATTGGCTGAAATTTTTAATGATCTTCTCCGATACTACATGGAGAATGGAATTGAAAATTGTCATGAATGATCATTGCAAGCTGCTAACCAAGTGTTGTTTCTTTTTGAACTGATTAAAAATCCAAGATGGCTGCCAGCGGGGACATAATTTAACATAGCGACCCTATGGGAAATATGTAAAACAAACTTCTTCTCAAGAACCACGGCACTGGATGGATTGGAACCATACTTGGTAGAAATGTTCCTGACAAGGTTCTGATCAATTGTTGTTACTTTTTGTTCCGATCGTTTATCCAATATGGCTGCCAGGGGCCATAATAGCCTCTGATTGGCTGAAATTTCAAAGATCCTTTTCTCCGATACAACATGGAGGATGGAATTGAAAATTGTCATGAATGATCATTGCTAGCTGCTAACCAAGTGTTGTTACTTTTTGGACCAATTGAAAATCCAAGATGGACACCAGCGGGGGACATAATTTAACATAGTGACCCTATGGGAAATATGTAAAACAAACTTCTCAAGAACCACTGAATGGATTGGAACCATACTTGGCAGAAATGTTCCTTACTAGGTCCTGATCAAGTTTTGTTACTTTTTGTTCTGATCGGTCATCCAACATGGCTGCCAGTGCCTATAAAAGCCTCTGATTGGCCAAAATTTCAAAGATCTTCTCAGATACTACATGGAGGATGGAATTGTAAGTTGTCAAGAATGATCATTGCAAGGTGTTGTTACTTTTTTGGCTGATCGAAAATCCAAGAAGGCTGCCAACAGCAAGTCATAGTTTAATGTATGATCCTATGGGAAATATGATAAAAAAAAATTCTCAAGAACTACTGAAGGGATTATTGGAACCATACTTGACAGAAATGTTCCTTACAAGGTCCTAATTAAATGTTGTTACTTTTTGTTCTGATCGGCCATCCATCATGGCTGCCACAATGAACCCAGGTGAGCGATTACAGGCTCCTAGGAGCCTCTAGTTTTACAATTAGAACAATAATCAGTTGTATTGCCTGTCTGTTGTATTAACAGAAAGGAAAATGGTTACAAATCAACATTACAACATTTGTCAACAAGCCACAAGGACACTGACACCCCCCTTTTTGATATGTTTCTGAACTTAACTGAATTAAGGACTCACTTAGATATTTAGATTTTAATTTGCTCCCATATGTTGAATTAGACCGATTCGTAACCCTAAATGGAGCACAAGCGGAATGAGGGTTACGTTATCGTATCTACATTTAGGGTTACGAATCGATCTCATTCAACGTATGGGAGCAAATTAAAAATTTCGTTNCGGGAATATTTCAACTTTCTTTTTGCATATCTGGTCATAACTTATTATTCCCAACAATTTCTAAGTAATGGTGATATGAAATAAGTGTTACAATACCTGTTTCTATCTTCAAGACCGGTTTCGTATTTGAAAATTGTTACTTGTCCGCCATAACACCTTACGTAGACTCTCGCGATGGGCGGAGCCTATCCATATATGCCAAATATGGAAAACTGTTACTACGATAAAGTCGATTTTACTATAAAATTGATCCAAATAAGGATATCTCAAAAACGAGGCAAGTGCACGTGAACTAGCAACTTTTAAACAAAATGTCAGACAGAAAGAAGATTTCATGCATTCAAATTTTCAGATGGATATAAGTCTACCCTGGATTGATGCAGTGTTTACTTAACACCTCAAGGTTTACCTAAATATATTTATCTTTTACCCCTGTTAATTTTTCCAACCACTTACAACGGAATTAGGACAAAAAACTGCCCGGTGTGAATCACTCCGGGTGCTGCTCCCATGCGTTGAATGGGACAGATTCGTAACCCTAAATGGAGCACAAGCAGGATGAGGGTTACGTTATAGTATCTATGACTCACTGTCATTTAATTATAATGTAGCCGTAGTCCGAATACATGACAACTCAGACCAATTCACTATGTGATACTTTTCAAAAGACAACTTGCAATTGTGCCACTTTTTAAGCCTAAGTAAGGTTGTAAGGAGCATAATGCTACCATGTCACAACATGTGACTCCAACGATCTCGGCATGATTTGCAGAAGACATTTTGGACATTTTTTTCTTTCTTATTTGCAATAACTAGATGTTAACGACAACTTGGACCACTTTTTCTTCGTAATGAGTGACCCAAGTACCACTTTTAACAATACATCTTGAGCCACCTGCGGACAGTTGTTTCAGTGAGCCAGCACAAAAAAATCCAACAAAGCATGTTGGTCTAGTACAAAGCAGACATCATCATCATCTCCAGACATATCGAAAATCCAAGACAACTTGTCCCTTTCATTTTTGGTCGGAACAATCAGTAATGTTTTGGTTATGGAAATAGGTTGGACAGATGTGAGGAGCGAGGGGTATATCTTAGTAAGCTGTGCTCACAGTAATACTAGTTCGATATGTCTGCATCTCATCAAATAGTTATTTTTGTTAATTATACTTTTAAAGTAATTTGTCCTCGCATTTACATATAACATAGCACACACAGTTCCGGGATGTTACACACTCTAACCTTAATTTAGTCCTGTACTTGGAAGAAGAAGAAGTAACTTGTTCTCGTTATGACATAGCTGAAAAAAATGCTTATATGATATCTTGATTTGGCATTAAACAATAATCACTAAATTTTGTATGTTTAAAGTACCGGTACATTACATGTATAAATTAATTGTATTTGTTTTCAATTTGCAGAGTATTGCTGAAAACATATACACCATACCAGAAGTGGTTAAAGAAATAAAAGACAAAGCTACTCTTCAAAGATTACAGGTCTTACCATACAAGATACAGTACAGAGCTCCTTCACATGAAAGCATCAGATTTGGTATGTCTTATTGTCAATTTTTAGTTTCATAGACACAGAATCTAATCTACAATCTGGCAGTGCTATGTGTAAATAAAATAGTTATCCCTGCACCACAGCAGGTAAAGTTTTAACGTCTGACAATGTGGAAAACATGTATATAAATCTTCTACTCTGGAATCACTGAACCATTTGGGGTATGCTCAAACTACATGAATGACTATTAAATTCAACATGGACACGGTCATACATGTCATAGGATCAATCGTAACTTTTGATCTTATGGTGAAAATGTTATAAATATAATCTTATCTAAAACTACTGAATCATTTGAAAGTAAACTAGGATGGAATGTGTCGGGGATGGTTTTTTGTTTGTTGATCAGTCAAAAATCGAAAATGGCCACAATTGCAGGAAAAAAGGTTAACACAGTATCCAATGGAAACATGTAAAAATATATTATTTTCAAACACTACAACTTTGATTGAATCCAAATTGTACATGAATGGTTTTCATGATCATTGGATAATGAAGAGATAATTTATTTATGATCAGGTGTGAAATTCATGACCTACATTATACTTGTAGATAGGGGCTATTTGTGGTCGTGATCGTATGGTAGTTGGATATACAACTACCTATGTAATCAATGTCTATCACCACTAAAGTTGTGAGTTCAAACCCTGTTCATGGCGAGGTGTTCTCGATACAACATTATGTGATAAAGTTCGTCAGTGACAGGTCGGTGGTTTTCTCCTGGTACTCCGGTTTCCTCCACCAATAAAACTGACTGCCACGATATAACTGAAATATGTTGAAAGTGGCGTTAAACACCTTTAGCCGAAAAGCCAAACCTATACTGGTAGATATAGTTAAAATGGTTCTTATAACATTGATATTTGAAATATCTATTTTTCAGTCAGTCAATTTGCAATGAAGACAGGAGATTATAAAAGTTTGTCAGCAGTCGACATCAAAGTTATGGCCTTAACATACCAATTAGAGAAAGAATTTGTTGGTTCAGATCACATTAAATCTGCCCCAGAAAAAAAGGTATGTGATCATGCAGATCCTTGAATCTGTATCTACTAAATGATTTACCACCAAATGTTTTACAATAATAACACAACGTGTGCTTATAGTGGAGCAGGAACTACTTACCATACCACAACACTTAAGTTCAGCTTGTAGTGGAGCAGGAACTACTTACCATACCACAGCACTTAAGTTCATCTTGTAGTGGAGCAGGAACTACTTACCATACCACAGCAC
>MJUT01019709.1:14743-40140 GCA_002080005.1 Gigantidas platifrons | reverse complement strand
TAAGTTCATCTTATAGTGGAGCAGGAACTACTTACCATACCACAGCACCTAAGTTCATCTTGTAGTGGAGCAGGAACTACTTACCATACCACAACACTTAAGTTCATCTTGTAGTGGAGCAGGAACTACTTACCATACCACAGCACCTAAGTTCATCCCTGGTTTTTACTACTTACCATACCACAGCACCTAAGTTCATCCCTGGTTTTTACTACTTACCAGGAACTGCTTACCATACCACAGCACGTAAGTTCATCTTATAGTGGAGCAGGAACTACTTACCATACCACAGCACCTAAGTTCATCTTGTAGTGGAGCAGGAACTACTTACCATACGACAGCTCTTAAGTTCATCTTGTAGTGGAGCAGGAACTACTTACCATACCACAACACTTAAGGTCATCTTGTAGTGGAGCAGGAACTACTTACCATACCACAGCACTTAAGTTCATCTTGTAGTGGAGCAGGAACTACTGACCATACCACAGCACCTAAGTTCATCTTGTAGTGGAGCAGGAACTACTTACCATACCACAACACTGAAGTTCATCTTGTAGTGGAGCAGGAACTACTTACCATACCACAGCACTTAAGGTCATCTTGTAGTGGAGCAGGAACTACTTACCATACCACAGCACTTAAGTTCATCTTGTAGTGGAGCAGGAACTAGTTACCATAACACAGCACTTAAGTTCAGCTTGTAGTGGAGCAGGAACTACTTACCATACCACAGCACCTAAGTTCATCTTGTAGTGGAGCAGGAACTGCTTACCATACCACAGCACTTAAGTTCATCTTGTAGTGGAGCAGGAACTACTTACCATACCACAGCACCTAAGTTCATCCCTGGTTTTTACTACTTACCATACCACAACACCTAAGTTCCTCCCTGGTTTTTACTACTTACCATACCACAACACCTAAGTTCCTCCTTGGTTTTTACTACTTACCATACCACAACACCTAAGTTCATCCCTGGTTTTTACTACTTACCATACCACAGCACCTAAGTTCATCCTTGGTTTTTACTACTTACCATACCACAACACCTAAGTTCATCCCTGGTTTTTACTACTTACCATACCACAACACCTAAGTTCATCCTTGGTTTTTACTACTTACCATACCACAGCACCTAAGTTCATCCCTGGTTTTTTGTTTGGTTTGCGTTGTTCAATCTTTAGTTTTCTGTGTAGTGCTCTGTAGATCATTGTTTGTCTTTTTGTCCATTGTATTGTCTGTCCTTTGATTGATGGCTTCACATTACCCCTTTGGTATCTTCAAACCTTTCTTTGTAAGAAGGAATATGGATGTAAATGAAAATGAGAAACTGTGGGACACTATTGTCCTTAGCAAGTATCAGTACTAACAACACTACTGTGTATCAATCAAATCAAAGATAAGATATTTATCTGGACTGGGTTGCACAAACATCAAATAGATTTAAGTCTCAAGTAAACCTAAAGTGTTGTGTACATTTCAAGTAATTTTTAGTGTCAATTAAGTTTTAATTGACACTTATCTTTAACTAAGATTTGTGCAACCCATCACTGGACTATATTTCTTTTAATAACCTATCTTTAACTATCTTATTGAAGAAATAGATTCTTTTAAATAAATATAGATGTCTGATATAATGTGCATGACACATATAATTTTCTGAAATAACCTTCAGGAGTGTACCGCTCAAAGTCAGAAGATTGGAAAACCAAATATAGATTAATAGTATTTTTTAAGCAAGGAAACCAAAGGACATAAGCATGTTATGAATTATGGATTTAAGGTTAAACTGGATACCTGTCAATGGACAGTTATAGGAAAACTTTTTATTTTTTATTTTAGATTGAATGGAAATCAACAACAAAATCATTGGAGAAACCCACAGAGATAGCTGGATTTTATTTGTCTGCAGGAGTAAGTAGGGTTATTTTATTTAGAATTTAAATCAAGGAGAAAACCATAATCATTTGTCCACAAAAACTAAATAAGCTCTCTAGGGACACTAGTTATCAGGGTTATATATTTATATAAATAATATAAAGTAACTTCATGGATTCTTGGGTAAAAATAAATTAATATTTACTATTTACTGTTAGTTTAGTTTAAACATATTTTATTGCTAAATATTTTAACAATTGGATTGGACACAAATTATACCAATTTACAAGGGTCCTTTCCACATAATAAATAATTACAATAGTACATGCGTCAGCAATAGTAAATTACAATATACATATACAACATTATAAATAAATTCTTTGAAAAATGAAGAAAATGGAGACACAACAAAAAAAAATACAAAATAAAAAGCATGAAATTATATAATATAAGCATGTTTTACCTTACTTGTATTTGAGATGGAATTGATAGATTAATTAAAAAAATACATATTGGAGGGGGGAGGGGTTTGTGATCATAAATGGGTAAAACGTTTTGTTCGTTTGATGTAAAGTTGTACAGATTTGAAAATTTTGTAGATTTTGCATCTCAGTTAAGGTGTCATCGCCAAAAAGTAGGACTTCAATGTTTAGTTCATGAAGAAAAACTAGTCTTAATTTCAATTCATCTCTTGCTTCGTTGTAAAGACAACATTCTAATATAAAATGAATTGCATCTTCAAATGCACAACCACATATACAGCCTGGATCATTAGCCAAATGCACACGAAACAGATCAGCATTCAAACTACTGGATCTATGTCTCAGTCTAGTGTGAATTATATTTAATATTCTACATCCAGTATTGTAAAATTTGGGGGATTTTATTGTTTGATTTTTAGTTGCTTGTTTGAATCTATTTAGAGTAGGGGCATTTCTTAATTGTGGACTTAATTTATTCCATGATTTAATAGTAGAAGGGAAAAAGGAGTTTGTGAATAATTGTAATCTAGTGAAGGGATTTCTAAATTCGGTTTGGTTGCGCAAATTTAATTCATTTTCCTCTCGTATAAAAGGCAGTAAACAGTCATGTAAATATAATGGACTATCATTATTACGTATTTTGTAAAACAAGTTTAATTTTCTACTATGTCTACAGTTTCAAAATATAGGGATTCTATGCTTGCAAATTTTGGCAACCCAGTAACAATTCTAGCAGCTTGGTGTTGTATTTGTTCAATTTTATTTATATCCAAAATAGTACAACCATCCCACAGTTCACACGCATACTCTAATAATGGCCTTATATAAGTAAAATATATTTTTTCGAGATTTTCCCTGTTAAGTTTTACTGTTTGTTGTTCAACCAGAATTTTAGATTGAAAGAGAAGTAACTTCTCCCTCTAACTTCTACGTAGCGAGAGCCCTTACCTGTATTTAATTTTTGTTTTTGTAGGACAAGTCAAAAACACAATCAATGTCAGACAGCACTTCACAGTCTTCTAATCCAGTAGAGAATTTAATAGAGGAGGCAATTCATACAGAAAAAAGAAATTCAGAGTCGTGTGATCTTGTAAATGACATTAGAGAATCATGTGACACACATACAAATTCAGATACTCTAGAAACAAATCAAACAGGAAATCAGACTGAAAATATAACTGTTACCATTGAAGATCCAAATATAATAAATGAAAATAAACAGCTAGAACAAAAGTCAGATGATTTAGAGAGCAATAGTCAGTTTCCAACAGAAGGGGAGATAATAAAGGAATCAATGTTAGGGGCTGATTCTGATGAAGACGAGGATGAAATGTCTGATGAAAGTGACGATGATGATGATGATGATGATGATGATGGCTGGATAACTCCTAATAATATAAAAGATATTAAACAAAAAATGGGTAACTTACCTACTGAAGAAGCTGATGTAATGGTGGGTTGTCTGACAATGGATTTTGCTATTCAGGTTTGTTGTTATATTAAATTTTGTACATATCCAAGATATAACCTTTATCATATAATCTTTATCTGTTTATCAAAACTGCATTGGTGGCGTGATGGGTAGCGTTCTAGCCTCGAATACGGTAGATCGTGGGTTCAAGACCTGATCAGGTCAAACAGACTATAAAATTGGTATTTGTTGCTTCTCTGCTAAGCATGCAGCATCAAGAAGAAAGAGCAAAGACTGGTTGGCTCAGAATCAGGATAATGTGTCTGAGTGGGGCGACATGTCTATCCGTGGACTGTAGTGGGCTAGCACTATAAAAATCTAACTAAAAAAAAGTGTGTTGGTCTAGTACAAAGTGGACCTCATCATCATCTCATTGAAAATTAACTTGTTCTCGCCATGATATAGCTGAAAAATTGCTGAGTTGACATTAAACTACATATCACTAACTCACTTTATCAACATTGTATTTCATAGATTATGTGACCTTTAGCTGTCATATCACTAACTCACTTTATCAACATTGTATTTCATAGATTATGTGACCTTTAGCAGTCATATCACTAACTCACTTTATCAACATTGTATTTCATAGATTATGTCACCTTTAGCAGTCATATCACTAACTCACTTTATCAACATTGTATTTCATAGATTACCGTATTTACTGGTGTATAATGCGCGGAATTTTACCCAGATTATTTATTTTGTAGGAGGGATGCGCATTATAGACAAGAACAATGTGTTTCACTCTTTTTCAGACCGGAAAATTACATGTCGGCCATTTTTTTTTTTTTCGGTTTTTTTTTTAAAGTCGTCCGTTTCGTATTTTTATATTTGACACTATCCCACAAAAATAATAAATTAAATAAAATGAGCCTAATAATGTATTTATTAGTGATGAATTACAACTGTCTTGTGAAATCGTTTTTGTAAAGGTTTACCTTTGTTCGAGAATAAAATCAATACACCAATTGTATGTATTACGTGACAAGATAGTGTGACCGACCATGCGTAAAATAATCAATACTGTGTTGCCGATAAGAATATAATCAGTGTGTATAAGTGTCAAAATCCATTATCCACGATATAGACTGTCAGGCTATGTTTATATAAGTAATTAAAGATTGAAATAAAAAGAAAAGAAACAATAAAATGGATTTGTCAATTTTAATCATATCAATAATAATCTGATTAACAATAAAGGTAATATTTATGAAAAAATTGTATCTAACAGCACAAATGTTTATGAGCACTAATATCAAATTTTAATGTCTTTTAACACCCATCAAATTCTTCATCTGTGTCATCGGTGTCGTCTTCTCTGAAAAGATGGTACATATCACGCAGAACAGATAGTGGTGTGTTGTCTTCATCATCATAGTAAACGTCATTATCATCACCTTCACAATCTGTATCTTCGTTGTCACTTTCATCTTTTAACAATCTAATCTAATAAGTGATAATTATTGATTGCTTTTATTTGATCTTTAATTATTATTACCGCGGAATTAATTATTATTTAATTTCGGTAAGATTTGGAATTTAAACATGTATTTACCGATGTTGTGCTACATTTCCGACCACGATTTTTTTCAAAAGTCCATGCGCATTATAGACACGAACAAGTTTTTTTCTGGAGATTTTCAAGGCCAAGAGGGGGTGCGCATTATGCACCAATGCGCATTATAGTACCCTAAATACGGTATGTCACCTTTAGCTGTCATATCACTAACTCACTTTATCAACATTGTATTTCATAGATTATGTGACCTTTAGCTGTCATATCACTAACTCACTTTATCAACATTGTATTTCATAGATTATGTCACCTTTACCAGTCAATTATTGTTTGTTGTTACTGTCATTATATTTTGCTTATCTTATAGTTTTAGTGCTGTTATTTAAATCTGTTAGACTTATTTTTATATGACCGCAAATATTCTGTGCTTGTATTGTGTTGTGAGGACATTGGTTCCCGAGTGTCTTAAGTGGTTAAGGCCGTCTAACCACTGACATGGACTCGAGCTCTGTTGCCCAACTCAGGTGTCAAGTTATCAACACACCTACTAAAGAGTTTGGGTTTCACTGGTCAGTGCATTTTATATCCCCAGGCTTTCCTCCACACCATATAAACCTGATAATTAGAATATCGCTGAAAAATTGCTGAAAGCTTTAATAAATACAACTAACAATAACCTATGTCAGTCTTCACACTAACCCACTTGCCTGAAGCCTGCGACAAGTAAAACTGGATTCAGACAAGTGAAAATTATGAAAGAATTTGTTTGAATACATGCAAATAGGTGAAAAAAATTAAGACAAAAACTGCTATGTTTGACTAAACATTTTCTGTTTCAGAATGTTTTAATACAGATGGGACTGAATGTGATATCAGTTGATGGAATGTTGATAAAAAGAGCTAAAAGTTATGTCCTTAGATGTTTTTCTTGTATGAAGTATGTATTTGAATATCACTTGAAATATTTTTTTAGACTATATAGGATTTTTTTTAAAACAGCTTTTCGTAGTACTGTGGTTTCATTTATTATACCCCCGCTCCCCAGAGGGGGAGGGGGGTATACTGTTTTACCTCTGTCCAACCTTCCATTCTTCCATCTGTCCGTCCCAAGATATTTTTCGTTACATTTTTCTCAGCAACTATTGATGGCAGAAATCTGATATTTGGTCACAAGCTTCATATAGGTACCTCATATCGTGGGAAGCGTTTTTGGATCCATCAGATTCCTACTTCCTGTTTGCCGACTTTGTTGATTTTTATACACATTGAACATATATGCTAATTTTTCGTTCCATTTTTCTCAGCAACTATTGATAGCAGAAATCTGATATTTCGTCACAAGCTTCATATAGGTACCCCATATCGTGGGAAGCGTGTTTTGACTCATCAGATTCCTACTTCCTGTTTGCCGAACAGCAGGGGTATCATAAGTGAGCATTAGCTCACAGTTCATCTTGTTTTCATTGAAGTCACTGTCAGGAGGCTGTCGTAGTAGTGATCGTATGGTATTTGGATTTACAACTACCTGTGCAATCAGTGCCTATCACCACTAAAGTTGCGAGTTCGAATCCCGTTCATGGCGAGGTGTATTCGATACAACATTATGTGATAAAGTTTGTCAGTGACTTGCAACAGGTTGGTGGTTTTCTCCAGGTACTCTGGTTTCCTCCACCAATAAAACTGACAGCCACAATATAACTGATATATTGTTGAAATTGGGATTAAACACCATAATCCTAACCCTAGCCCTGTACAGGTAAGTGTACATTTGAATATCGTATAAGTGTTTTTTTTCGTGGGTACCTAATTTTCGCTTTATTCGCGATAGTCATCGATCGGCGAAAATAAGAATCCGCGTAAATTTCCACCCTTTAGTATAAGTTTTTTTTTTCCTTTCTTAAATAATGGTATAAGATCTATCGTAGTATGACTGTGTAAATATTTAGCAATTATAATATTATGGTACCCTGTCATATTCTTAAAGTTGTTGAAATGACACTTTTAAAATATCCAACATGGGGGGATCCTTCTTGAAAACAATGCAATTGCATATGTTGACAGTTATCATGAATGAACAACAAACAATACCTTATTATTTAAGTGATGAAATAGCATCCAAGCCATACAATCTTAAATGAAATAATTTATTGTTAATCGGATTATACTTAACACAGCTGGGAACTCATAATCAAACTTCCAGATTTGACATACAAATTGACAAATACATTTGATTACTTCTTTTCTTTTTATTTCAATCATTAAAAGCTTGTGTAAACACAGCCTGACAGTCTAATTATACATTAAGTAATTTTGACACCTTTGTAAAAAGCATACACACACTAAATATTATCAGGGGATGTCATTATCGACAACATTATTGATTATTTTACGCACGGTTAGATATAGTCACACTTTTATTTTTAGACTATTTTCGTATCAACTGTAAGCGTTTACTGGTTCAAAACACAACTGTACTAGAGAGTTTTAATTCTCTGAATAATTAAAAAGTATTACCGGTATATGTATTTAATGATTTTTTGGAATAGTGCCCAAACAAATAAAGAAATACGAAAATATCTGACAATATTCAATAGTAAACATGTTTGTTTATCATAGGCCCCTCCTGCAAAATAAAGAATCTGGACAAAATCCCGTGCATTATGCATAATATATTACGATACTCAATTATTTCAAAACATTTCCTATTTTGAATAGTTGGTCAACCAATTCAGATAATGTAATTCTAATATCTGCTAAATTTAGATTTTGGTTAAAACTCGAGATCGTGAAAATTAAGTACCGCTAAAAAAAAATCCACCAATTTGGAAGAAAATCGCGAAATTTGGCTCCCACTTATACGGTATTATATCAGCTGAGAGATCTATACATACTCATTATGCAGGTGGTGCTGGAATGTTGCTACAATGTGAACATTGAGATCATCTCTCTTGTAAAGTTTTTCTCAACTGGTCCTCACTGTCAATTTCTAAGAGTACATCACAGTATGAAGCAGACCTAGCTGTATCTATAATGTCCTTTATTTCAAGTTCAATGGAATAGATGCGATAATCTCCAAACTTTGAATTATTCAGTGAAAGGATATCATCTATATAGTGGACTCAGTCCTCATGATAAGCACCGGTCCTCTTGCCCAAGACCAAAAACGTTGTTTGGGCCAGTAAATTTTTTCAATTTTTATTTAGAACTATATTGTACATGTATGTATAAATATTAAAATAAATTCAAGAATTTGATTTGGACCAGTAAATTCAAATTTTCATTTCGAGGACTGTGGAGTTTAGTTTTGTGCCATAAAATTGGAGTCCCTGTGCAATTGTAGCCATCCTATGGCCATGTAAATTTCATACCAGTTGACGTACTTAATGATGGTGTCCCTTGTTGCAGATTTAACTTCATTCTATTTAAAGCCATGTTTATTTCAGGATAACAACAAATGTACTGAAAGAGTTCTGTCCCTTTTGTGGCAACAACACATTACAAAAGGTTTCCATGACAGTGGAAGAAGATGGCAGCATCTGTTATTATCTTTCCAGACGTAAACGTGTCAGTGCTAAAGGTTTAAAGGTTAGTAAAGAAGCTAAATGGATTCTAGTATTTGCTGACAAAAATAAAACTCTCAAGGCAATAATTTAAAATCAATCGTGATAATAATTACAAGTACCTTGGGTCCATTTGAAAGGGATAAATAGCACCTAAATGGGTGGGAAAAGGCCCAAAATCTATTAACCTTGAACAATACCTTCATTTGTTTCCATATGCTTTATAAAGCGAAATTCTCAAAATATCGTTGTAATTTTAAATGGAAATTGAAAAGCAATTGCAATGTAATCAATTAAATTTCAAAGTAATAGACTCCAAGTCTGAATTCAGATTGCTCGTTGCATGCAAAGCAGTTTAGTAACACTTTCATAGTTTTCCAATCACCATTTTCATTGGATGGTACTTATAGATTATTACATGACATTTTCCATATCGGCCCTTGTATCAGCCTGAGACTGTCATATCGGACCCGAGGGCCGATATGAGTCGAGGGCTGATACCAGGGCCGATATGGAAAATGCTATTTTATAATCTATTTATCATATATTTTCAACTAAAAAGATTTAGCCTGTAGAAAATCAAAAAATACCATTAACAACAAAAATTTAATTCATGTTTTATAACTTGTGGAATTTACTTCACAATTATGGATTTTTAAAATTGTCACCATAAATGTTTATGGTCACATTGCCAATAGATGCATTACTCATCATAGAAAATAAAAAAATACCATTAACAAAAATTTCATAAAATTGTAAAATTTTCAAAAATTTCATAAGATTTCAAAATTTTCAAACAAATTTCAAAAATTTTAATTCAAAATGTCAAAAAAAAAATATTATTTATAAAATTTCAAAACTTTCAAAAAATTTTCATAAAATTTCAGAACTTGTTACTAAAATATTTATTACTATTTATCATATATTTAGTGGTAAATACAGTAGTTTTGAATATTTGATAAAGTGCAAGATGCCTACCCTTTATCATACCCCTACCCTTTATCGTACCCCTACCCTGTATACTCTCCTGTTTAAATATATGATAAAGTGTATAAAACATGGCAAAATCCGTATCATATGCCGTATCACCCTCAACCAATATGATACGGATTTTGCCATGTATTATTCTCTATATAATAAAAGGGTTGTGATACGGGTTTTACATTGAAATCCATATCGGACCTCATATCAGCCCCTGTATCAGCCCGAGGCTTGAGAACTGACACTCAGAGTTGGCGGCATCAACCATTCAAATTACACCATATCATCATAAAATATATGATAAATAAGGTTATTCATATTGGAGTTACATCAGATCTCCCATGCCGTGAGATATCAATAAAGTTGAGAAAGTGAGAGATCCGATTTTAATTAGATTGGGTGTGATATAATATCTAAATTATTATATTTTTTTTATAGTATGCTCTGCCTATGCCGAAAGGGGGAAAGCATGCCAATAATCCAATTCTATGTGAAGATCAACCTGTACCACAACAAAGAGCTACAAAGAAATCAAAACAGAAAATTGACGCATTTGATCGAGATTACATTGCTGGGTACTCTCCCTTTGCTGTTACCGACATCACTAGTAGGGCAGCACAGCTGGGTATTCGTAGTGGAAGAACAGAACATTTCAACAAGAGAAATCCAAATGAGAGAAAGAAACATGGAAGACGAAAATAATATAACTTTTCAAATGTAATGTTAATAATAAAATGGAGGAATTTTAGCATAGTTTTTACCTTTATACAACAAAGTTGTTTAGTCAAACATTATTTAATTTTTTATCAAAAACCACTGGGTCATGTGAAATGAAATATTGCAGAAACGGTGTTTAGTACAAAACTAACACTACAGCTTTTGAAATAAAAGGCTGTTGGTTCCCCAACGCCAAGGTTATGTGGTAAAATTAAATTTTGAAACTACTGTAAACTAGAGGTTCAGGTGAGCCTGTATCACTCACCTGACTTAAATAATTCTGAAAGGGGACCACCCAAGGACCATTTTGAAGTATAAAAAAGGGGAGTAACTCTGGTTAGATTTGTCGAAAAATCATCATTATCAAACTTTACCTAGATATTCATGAGATACACTTACATACCAAACCTAGTTTCAATCTGATTTTTCATTCACAAGTTATCATCTGGAAACCGATTCGGGACACACGGACGAAATATAAAAAGGAATGTAACTCTGGTAAGATTTGTCGAAAAATGATCGCTATTGAACTTGACCTAGATATTCATGAGATACACTTACATGCTAAACCTAGTTTCAATCTGACTATTTGTTCCCAAGTTATCATCTGGAAACCAAATATTTAGCAATTTTGAGGTATAAAAAGGGGCACAACTCTAGTAAAAATTGTTGAAAAATTGTCATTATTGAACTTGACCTAGATATTCATAAGATACACTTATATGCCACACCTAGCTTCAATCTGACTTTTCATTCACAAGTTATCATCTGGAAACCAATTCGGGACACATGGACGGACAGACGGACGACACCCATTTCTATAGTCCCCTTCGACAAAGCGTTGGGGAACAATAAGCAGTGGTCCACTGGCCCATATCTACATGTACTTGATTTTGTAGACATATAGTAATGGTACCTACTTGAATTTAGTCTTAATAGTCTTTGCTCTTTCTCCCTAATGCTGTGCTCCTTGCAGAGAGGCAACACATACCAATTTTATAGTCTTTGGTTTTACCTAAATGGGGCTCAAACCAACGATCTACCACACTCGGGATGCGGTTCTATGCTAGCTAGACAAATAAATTGTCTATAGTGAAGATTGTCCAAATTCACAATTTACCTAACGAGTTGAAGAGATTGACATGTATATAATAACCATACCCTCCTAGGTTTTTTTCATATTAGAAGATTACCATCAATGTTTACCTGCGTCGCCGAAGACGGAAGCAGGTCTACGAATTGCTTTCTCCGTCCATCCGTCCCAGCAAGGCAGTACTTACTTAGTGTAATCTGTAACTCAAACAGTTTTCGATCAATATTATTCAAACTTTGCAGTGTTTGTATACATATTGAAGATGTGCACCTCCTATTATGGGCTGATTTGACAATTTTTTTCTTTAATTTCCTCTATGTTGAACTCTATTTTTATCACTATATGACATTGACGGTACCTAGTTGGTGTAATCTAAAACTGCTAGTGTTCAATCAATATTATTCTTACTTTGCATAGTGTTTTTAGACATGCACCTCCTATTATGGACAGTTTTGACAAATGTTTTCTTAGATTTTTTGCATGATGATGATGTTGAACTTGTTTTTTTTTTTTATCACTATCACATGTGCGATACCTAGTATGTGTAATCTGAAACTCAAAAAGTGTTCAATTAATATTATTCAAACTTTGCAGTGTTTATATACATATTGAAGATGTTCACCTGTTATTATTCCCACAAACAAAGACTGGGGGTATGAAGGAATCACATCCATCTGTCTGTCTGTCCATCCACATTTTGTGTCTAGATATATAATATCTAGTGTATAAAAATGCATACATTACTGGAATGTTTTGCAACAATGCATGTCCAGACACGATATTGGTAATCTCATTGTCTGTTGACCAGAATATTATAGGATGGCATTGGTTTATTTTCAGTACAGATCTGGAACTATTCATGAAACTAACAAACTTTGATCATTCAAACAATTGTCATCTGTCTATGCCAGTTCCATTCATTGATATTTATGTTTTCTTTTTTCTTCAACTTTTAGCTCACCTGAGCCAAAGGGTCATTAGAACTATAGCCATCACCTGACATCTGTTTTCTGGCACTAATAATTCACATTTTGAACTTCTCTGAAACTACAAGGCCAATAGGAACCAAATTTTGCAGGGATGCATGGAAGGTTCTCTAAAAATGCCTTACTTTGTTCTGATCAGTTCAACATAGCTGTCAGAAGCAATACAGGGTTAGGGTTATGGTGTTTAACGCCACTTTCAACAATATTTCAGTTATATCGTGGCGGTCAGTTTTATTGGTGGAGGAAACCTTAGTACCAGGAGAAAACCACTGACCTTCCGCAAGTTACAAATTTTATCACATAATGTTGTATCAAGTACACCTCACCTGAGTGGGATTCAAACTTGCAAAGGTAGTTGCATAGATAGTCGTAAATCCAGTCATCCTACGACCACAACTGCCCCTAGAAGAAGCAATACTAGTTTCTGATTGGTCAAATTGAAAAAAACAATCTTCTCCGAAAATACTTGGCAAATCGGATATCAAACTTTGCAGGAATTCTTTATGGAAGGTCCTCGACAAAATACCTTATTTTGTTTAATCTTCTGATTAGTCAGATACAAAACAAACCTCCTTAAGTTTCTTGTCCAATTGGAACCAAATTTTACAGGAATAATGTATGGAAGGTCTTCTGCAAAAATACCTCAATTTCTTTCAATTGGTCACACTAGAGGTACTGCTGGACGCAGGAGTCCCACTTTGATGCATAAATGGAATAACTTAACTGTCCGCTATGCGGGACTAATACCCCCCACGTCCCCATCATCTTAATTGAGCCAAAACATATTTGGAACACAACTTTTAGACTCATAATTCTGGGAAAACTCGATGGACCCACCCACCCTTTCAACATCGGCACATGTGGATCAAACAACATATAAACTTTCATAGACTGCCAGAAGAGTTGCAAGACCAAAGAGGCATAACAGGGGTAAAACTCAATGGACCAGGATATCCTACTAATGTGCACATCTTCATATTAGGATCTTGCAATGTACAGTTTCATGAACTTCTGATAAATCATGTAGGAGAATTTGCGATGACAAAGTGCATATTGAATTGTCTCAAAATTTCTACGTCCAAAGAGGCATAATAGGGGTAAAACTCAATGGACAATAAAACCCTTTATACTGCAAAGTTCACACATCATGATCTTAAATTCCACAAAGTTTGGTGGAAATCGGCCGAAAGACTTGGAAGTTGGTCCGGACAGACGGACAGGCCGATTCCTATATAACCCCCAAACTACGTTTGCGGGGGGTATAACAAATGTTTTAGTGGTTTCAGAGAAGAAGAATTTTTACTATTTTTCCATTGGGTCTTGTGTTAAAATTTGTGTCATGTTGCAGCTTCCTGGATTTTCAATTGACCAAAAAACAAGACTAGAGACCCACCTTGTTATTTATGTACTGTTTGGCATTTAACAAGCTTATAGTATCCGAGACAAGAACAGCCAATCAACATGTATAGAAACAAGAATTGTCCATGGCTGCCATTTGTATGGCCCTGCGACTATTGGTCGGGGGGATATTGTTTTACCCCTGTCCGTCCATTAGTCACACTTAGTATGCATAGTTTGTTTGGCTAACTCCTACAGTTTTTGAGCTAGACCTTTTATATTTTGTAGACAGTTAGTACCTACACTGAAGGTGTGCATATTTTATGGATTTTGACTTTCAATATTTTTTTACAAAATTATGGATGCATGAACTTAAGACAGATTTGGCTAAATCCATATAGGATATATGGTTTGTCCGGCTAACTCCTCCTACAGTTTTTGAGCAAGACCTTTTATATTTTGTAGACAGTTAGTACCAACACTGAAGGTGTGCATATTATATGGATTAAACTCTTACCCTTTTGCAATTATAACCACGGGGGCATTGTATGTGTCTTACAGTATATTGTTGAAAGTGGCATTAACTACACACCATAAACAGATGCAAAGTGATGGCAATACAGAGGTGCATACCTTTTTTTAAAGACCGGAGTAGTTTTTCATTTTTATCTTTCGTCACCATATCTTATAAAGATGGACCAGAACATTAACACACAAAAGAACTTGGCAACATAGCATTTATTACTGATTACTCTTATAATTTTAATTTTCTAAAATTCTACAAAAGTAATCGTTCTGAATAAAACATTTTCACGAATACACAATCAGTATAAACTCCATAAAATGCAATAATCCTTTCCCTATAAAAAGAACTTTAGTTCACTCAATGACCTAGAATACAATGGTCATGTGTTCTCAGGTGGTGTCTATGTTAAAATTATCTTTTTTAAAGCACTATCAATTCTATTTATAGTATAATTCTGTGTCATGACATACTTTTGGAGACATATTTAAGTCTCCCTCTGGTAATGATGAACCAATTTAAAATTTAATATAAGCACAGGTCAATAGCACTTTCATTTCAACTTGAATTATGTCAAACTTAAGGTTCATAGAAATTGTAGCAAAAGTTACATGACAAACAATTAGTAAGAAAATATATAGATGTGAATGAACATGAGAGACAAATCAATTTTACAAATTAAAGTAAAGGAAAAACTATTTTCCTGTGGTTCTACATTCCTGTCCAGGTTACCTATTTTTAATAGAGCTCTGAATTCGGGTCAAATTGATTTTTCAACACAAACCCATTTTTGACACATAAAACGAAAGTATATTAATAGGTCATGATGATCTAATTTTAAAAAATCTTCTTTGAAACTATTAAAAGAGGAATAATATATATTATATGTGCTTCTTCTTTAGTTACTAATAAGTACAGACAAAAATAAAGCTAAAACAAATTTTTAATGTATTTCAAGAGGCATCATTTAAACCCCTCCAGAGATATCAAATTCCATATAGAAACTCCTAATACCAAAGTTGTGATTTCAAATTCTTATAAATTTTGTAATTTAACATCCACTCAAAAATTAAATGACCCAAATTCAGATATAAAAATACATGTTTTGTGGCTGACAGCCGCCAATGAATACTGACATGCGAGAAAGTAGCTGCCTTATGAATATGGACGGACTACAAGTGATGATGGTATGATCAACATTTCAGTTGAACTAGAAAAATCAAAGCACTGAAAAGTACTGGTGGTCATCAATCTTGTTCACAATTTATTTTGAAACAAAAACCTTAAAATTTTCATTGTAGATTATTGATGAGAAATGCTGCTGGAATTATTTAAAGTTAAAGAAGATTTATATAGTATTTTCAATTTAGAACTCTGTAACTAATTTTATGTGTAAATCATCATAATTATTTCACTAAAAAATAATAAAATTAAATTAAATTAAATATTTAAAAAATTAAACAAATTTAAGTGCATGGTGTGAAGTATTAAATACAAGAAATTTTAAATTAAACATTGCATGTTTGTTTAAAATTATATATATATATTTTTTTAAATGGTAAAGCCATTGTGTCATTAAGTACATAAGTGATTAAAATAAGACAACATACAAAATTGTCAATGATAATTTATATACCCAACAGTCAAGGTCATATTCACAGTTTAACTGTGCAACAAATTTGTATTCCTGTAATCAATTTGTGTATTATAGCCTACATTTTTGTCCAGACAATCTTTTGATCAGCCTCGATGATTATTATACACAAGAATTCAAAATGTTTATATACAGGTAATACCAATTAATTACTGAAATGACGATGGAAGGGAGTACATATTATACACCAATGTGTGAACTATACCTGATCAATTATGATAAGCTTATTAAGAATATGTCAATCATAATGTAAACAGCTATGTGTGGAAAAAATTTAAAATATGTGTATATTAATTGAAAGAAGTGTGTTTGATTTGTAAAAAAAAAATACTGTATTCATACAGACAAATTATAAAACTAGTCATCCAATTGGTAAATTAAATGCATATATACACTGGGACCATTTTCTTATGTATGAATGACAAGGTGATGATGGGACATTCCAGCCAAAGGTCAAAGGTTACAGATTCTTGCAAAGAAATTAAGCTTCAACAAATGTCAATATCACATCAGGAGTTTCATGAATTTTAAAAAAAATTATTTATTCAAGATTTTTTTAACCAAGTAGAAACAGGAATGTGATATTTCTGCTCAAATGGGAATAAAATATACCGAAAGATATAATTGTATCATAAAATGAAAAAAACAAAAAATACCACACAGCTGGAAGAGGTCAAAAATCTAAGAAAAATCGTAGAAAGAGGCAAAAATGATATGCCTCATATACATGTACATGACCTCTCACTTAAAACTTTAAAATCTTCATAGGAGCTAAACAAAAATCAGTATTACCGGTATATATGAAATAGAACTTTTAAAAAACTTTTTTCCTTTAAAGGGGTTATGGTTAATTTTTTTTTAAGTAAGACTACAATGCAATGTACATGTATTCAAAAACAGATTTGACAGTATAATATTTTTTTTTAATTAGTTTCAAATGGTATATCAATGTATAGCTTTTAGATATGAAGAAATAATGACATTTTTCACTGGGGTAAAGCTGATGACCGTAGCTGTAAATTACGGTCATCCCAAGATGGCGGACATGAAATTAGGTAAGAATCTTTTTTGTCGATTAAATTGTTTCTATAATGTATTTTAAATGACACATGCATTAGTACGATAGAAATCTATGAACTTTTCACAAGGAAATCACAAATTACGACTGAAAAATGTATATGAAAGAGAAAATCCGATTTAAAAAAATTGCTAAGATGACCGTAACTGAAAACTGCAATTACGGTCATCTCAGTTTTCAGTTACGGTCATCTTAGCGATTTTTTAGTTCCGGATGACCTGATTCCACGTCCGCCATCTTGGGATGACCGTAATTGCAGTTATGGTCATCAGCTTTACCCCGGTGATTTTTTATAACTGAGTGAAATAACGCTTTCTCCTGTTACCATGGCGACCATTGTAATTGATCAATAAATTAAAACTCCTTGATGTATTAGTATTTATGAATCCATTTTCTCGTTTTAACAATAAATTCCTTGTACATTTTTACAGTAAAAAAAGATACTACTACACAAAATAATGAAAAACACTGATTGATTGATTGGTGTTTAACGGAAACATTAGCAGTATTTCAGCTATATCGTGGCGTGAGCAAATTAAATGAAATACATGTATAATCTTTATATACTAATTAGTCAATATCAACCATCAACTTTAACATGTCAATACAAATAAAGGATAACAATTTCTTGTATCGTTCACCAGGTAACGAGATATTTTGAACTATTGTCAAATTGTACCATAATTATGGGGGCCTCTATGATTTTTTTCATCTTAGTATTACTACAACCAATTTATATTGTAGATAATTAAAATCACAATCAAACTTTGTTTCACTAACTTCTAAAAGAAAAATTGTCAAAGTTAACAGCACTGACAACAAAAACAAGGATCCTTTTGGTCTTGCTAAGACAATAATGGCACCACCTATGGAGCATGATACGACTGCAGCATAGTAGTAAAAGTTCAGGCCTTTCAATAAGGGGTGTGGTACCAGGTACTTTTACCCACCTAAAATGGTCTTTGGTACCTCTTGACTTTAAAGAGTGTTGTATAAGATATTCATAGAATTGTTCAAATTCTAATAAAAAGTACCACCAGTAAATAGTGAAGTATTGGTTGACTTGAAAAATACTGAAAGCCCTGAAGTTGAATATAATATTCTATAAAGATTGATTGATTGGTGTTTAATGCCAACCTTAGCAATATTTCAGCTATATCATGGTGTTTCTACAATGATTTTAATACAATTAAAAAATTGTTACAATAAAATATTTTTGAGCCTTATTTCTCGTCAAGTTTGTGATTATGAAACTATAAATTCTCTCAGTTGTTACACCACTACCTGAATAGAACAATCTCTTAACAGAAATAAAACATCTTTGTAGTAATTCATTATTTCAACATTTGTAGTAAAATGCATGTAAAATTTTTTTATTAAAAGGGTAAAGCATACAATTATGGAGACACCGATGATTATGTATGTAAGGCAAAATGCAAATGTTGCCTAAAAAATCGCTAAAAAAAATTAGAGATACAAAAGCCGAGTTTCCTTATACTATTAAAATTCTTGATGAAAAATCTCGAGTTTTGAACTCGACTGATGTATTTTTGACATACAGCTTGTGTATATATTTGGTTAGAATCTGTTAAACTATTTTGCAACAGAGCTAACAAGAACATTTTCACAGTATTCAATGTTTTAAGTTGCATATTATTTAAAATTTGAGGCAAAAAAATGGTTTCAACCTCGCTTAAGATACTCTCATATAGCTTGTGTATAAATTTGGTACAAAAAATCTGTTGCTGAACTATTTGCCAACACGCTGACTAGAACATTTTCACATCTTAAAGGGGGATAACTCTTAAAATAGAACAATATTATGAAACTTGACCAAAAACAAAATTTGACTAATTTACTTACTATTGTTTGCCGTCTCTTTTATGAACCTATTCCGATATATTTGATATCAATGCATGAGAAACCATACTTCACACAACATGAATTACATTTCAATTGTGAGAATTAGTATTTGGAGTCAACAGATTAGTATACAATGTATATGACTAGAAAAAAATATTGAAACAATAATCTTACAACCATATGAGAATGTTTCTAACCAGCTAGAAAAAAAACATGTTCAGAGAAAAGGGCATCAATACTTCTTACTTCTACATTTCATTATCTTTTTTAGCTATATCTTTTTTACCAATATACATATGAACTAGAACTGTGAGTGACCTCACTGAGTGATACCCCCCACTTGCAGCTTAGTAGGAGTTGCACTTACAAGGTACATGCCCATCCTCCCCTTTTCGTGAAAGTACAAGTTGAATTATCTCCCCTTTTAAATTTTGGACAGCAACCATATTCCTTCATGAATAATGTACACCAAGATTTGTTATGTAACTGACAAAGGAAAATTTTTACATTGAAAAGCATTTAGTAGGGAATTTTTTTTTCAACTTTAATTGTAAGTTGCATATTATGTATTGGATACTCATCAACTCATTCATAAAATCAATCAACACTATTGTACTTAATCTGTCACATGATCAATAAAACCCTGTCACATGATCAACAAATCCACTCAATAAAAAAAATAAACTTGGACATATAATGTACATTGCACACATTTATGATTTAAGCAACAAATCTAAAACAAATCATAAACCATTAAAATACAGAGTTTTACAATTACACAAATTCACTCAAAACCGTTGATTAATCAGACAATTGTTCATGATCAATCAGATAATCGTTCATTTAAAACCTTTGATTAATCAGACAATCATTCATGATCAATCAGAGAATCGTACTTTTAAAACTTTTGATTAATCATACAATCATTCATGATCAATCAGACAATCATTCATTCTAACAAAATAATCATCTTTTAAAAAGAAATGATCATGTCATATGATCAAATCACATTAAATATTAAAATATGGAGAATGGTATATCACAGTCTTAACATAAAATCATTCTCCACAAACATTAACCTTGTCTGACAAAGTATTCAATATATAACATTTCTTCTCTGTGTAAGTAGATAAGGTCTGGGTCCTCTAAGATTGTTCTTCATCAATGTTAGTCAATCAGAATTTGACTTTGGATCATACTTGAGATGAAAGGAAGCTGAAAATAAGAACAGTAATCAAAGTTATAACAGAATCATTAGTAATTAAAACAAAATGGCTCACTAAAATGTCCAACTTACAAAAACAGCAAAAATCTGTAAAATTTGTAAAGTGCTCAATTAGTTACCTATATAGTATATTGCTTTTTTTTATATTATTTGTACATGAATGCTGACTTCACATGATAATTAGCCTTATCTCTACTCTCCTTCACCTGCTTGGTAAACGATTGGTACAGATGTTTCTTTGAAAGACTGAGCATTCAAATTGAAAATACAACAAGAAATCTCAATATACCTTTTTTTAATGATCAGCTGACTTTCGATCTATTCTCCACTGGTATATTTGGATTACGAATAAGGTCCATTATGTTCCCAGATTGTTGATATGATATTTGTGCAGACATGATCAAGCTTATTTGTGATCTTGACGATGTATCTTTTTCAAAGTTTATTAATGTTTTATTTCTTAAACTAGTATATTGGGCTGTCATGGTAGTTGGATTTATGACTACCTATGCCATCAGTGCCTATCACCACTAACCCCCTTCAAATAAACTTGATTTTTAAAATTGTGAAATTTATAAATATTTACAAGAAAGTATCATACAGGCGTTTCAATAAGGGGGTAGTACCAGGTACTTTTACCAGTTTAAAATGGTATTTGGTACATCCTGATATTAAAGAGTGTTGTATGAGATATTAATACACATGTTCAAATTCTAATAAAAGGTACCCCTTGTAAATAGTGAAGTACTGAAATTCTAAAGGGCCGGGGTGGCTCAATGAGTTAGGTAGTTGGATTACCTAACGACTCATACGTAGTTGGATTACCTAACAACTCATACGTAGTTGGATTACCTAACAACTCATACGTAGTTGGATTACCTAACGACTCATACGTAGTTGGATTACCAAACGACTCATACGTAGTTGGATTACCTAACAACTCATACGTAGTTGGATTACCTAACAACTCATACGTAGTTGGATTACCTAACAACTCATACATAGTTGGATTACCTAACGACTCATACGTAGTTGGATTACCAAACGGCTCATACGTAGTTGGATTACCTAACAACTCATACGTAGTTGGATTACCTAACGACTTATACGTAGTAGGATTACCTAACGACTCATACGTAGTTGGATTACCTAACGACTCATACGTAGTTGGATTACCAAACGACTCATACGTAGTTGGATTACCTAACAACTCATACGTAGTTGGATTACCTAACGACTTATACGTAATTGGATTACCTAACAACTCATACGAAGTTGGATTACCTAACAACTCATACGTAGTTGGATTACCTAACAACTCATACGTAGTTGGATTACCTAACAACTCATGTAAGCTTAAGCCTATCACCAATACGGCGTGGGTTCGCTCCCGGCTTTGTAATTTAAACATGGGTGCACTTGACTCGCAGCCACAAGTGATAAAAGTTTATCAGTTGCTTGTTCATGGTCGGTGGTTCTTTTTGGGTGCTCCTGCTTCTTCCACCACAAAAACTGGTCGCCATGATATAGCTGAAATATTGCTAGTGGCATTAAACACAATAAATCAAATCAATTCAAATAAAATGTACCCCATGTAAATAGTGAAGTACTGGTACACTTGAAAAATATTGAAGTAATATGATCATATGTATTACCTGACATGGATTCCATGGAATTCTCCTTACATTCAGAGGATATATGGTCGGTTGACCCACAGTTAGAACAAGTGTTTCTAGGAGATTTCCCAATGCCTAATCCAGAACTGTTCCGACGCTGTAGCACAACTGGAGGATAACAACCATACTGGGCTCCAGTGATGTTTGAATATGGATGATGATTGATTGCTTGTAGGTAGCCAGGATGTATTCCATTTGATACGGGATACTGTACATGGGGATGATAAAATGGATGGTGGACAAGTCCATTTGGATTGGTACCCATAAAAGGTGGAATATGGAACATTTGATTGGGTATGTATTGATTTGGTATGTGGAATTGATATGATGGCACTGGATGTCCACCCGTACAACCACAAGAGGTACACTGTGAATGACTCATACTGTTGTGACCATTTGGTGCTGAACAAGTGACAGAGTTCCCATTTGCCTGTTGACTTGAAGTTGACGATGGTTGCCCATTCTGTGAATCTGTATTTTGACTCTGTGACAACGGAGGCTCAGATGGAGGCATGGCGGTCATTCTTATATTGCCATTTGCCTTGCTCTGAAGATTTGTCGCCATTACTGGGGTCGTGGAATTTGTAACAGAACACATAAAACTACGACCATTTCCACTAATATTTGGAGATCTGATGAATGGGATTTGACCGGGAATGATAGGCTTTCTATTCAATTCTGGGCCAGAATTGTTACTGTTTGAGGTTACTGTTGTAGTAAGTGACTGGGTATCACATCGTGCATACGGAAAAGTCAATCCAATATGTCGTCCTGCCATACTGTCAGGCATGTTGATTACAGACTTACTAGGTGCATTGAAGTTAGTTTGAGTAGGCTGGGCTATGTAAGGACTGTTTGCAACAATTACTCTTACAAAAGGTCCTTGTGTCGGATCCGACTGGTACCCACTATGTCCATGAACATTTTCATAGGCAGGGGGTTTTGTTTGTGGTGGAGTTCCTATATTTATCTCTTCTCGATTGTGACTAGGATGTCTGACTTTTTTCTTCCCATCCAATAATGGAGAATCAACTCTGTTTCCTATAGATAAATAATAAATAAAAATTTAACCGTATAAAAATCATAATTAAATCGAAACATTACGATATTTTACAATCAAACTTTAAAATAACAACAGAACATCTAAATTCTCTCCTGTATGGGTATTTTGACATATATTGTATCATGGCCATGGGTTAGCATTAGGGTTATGGTGTTTTATACGACTTTCAACAAAATTTCAGTTATATTGTGGAAGTAAGTTTTATTGGTGGAGGAAAATGGAGTACTTGGAGAAAAACAACGACCTGCCGCAAGTCACTGATTGCATAGGTAGTTTTAAATCCAACTACCATACGATTACGAATACGACAGCCCCCTACTCATGGTATTATTTGGTACTGTTGTTTTATCTGGATCATTCTTTTACTAGCAAATCTTTATCAGTTTTTGGAAATGTACGTTCATTTTGGGACAAAAAAATTCTTTCTTCTCTTTTTGCAATAAATAGCTTGGTATTTTATACTTTATCATATGACTAGTATCGTTACTGCAAGTGCATGATTTTTATTTCTTGAAGATATTGAGATCAAGAAACACAATAAGTACTATACCTTTTTCACTGTCATCTGACGAACTGTCTACGCCCTTCTGGATAGGCTTTTGCTGAGGCACAGGACTTCTAGAGGGACTAGAGTTTTCTGATGATGAAGAGTCTCTGTTTGCCATTATGCCAGTAGGAAAATGGAAAGGCATGACTGTGTGTGGATATACTGGCCGTGGAGGAGGGTGCATGTATTGCCATGCTGGGTAATGAGACATTGGTCCAGGTATACATGGTTCCATCATTCCATTTGGAAAGTGACTCGATGACTTCTCTCTGAAAGGGTTATTAAAGTCATATTATATTTAACAAGAAAAGTTCTTTAGCTGAAATACTGCTAAAGTTCGTGTTAAACCCAAATCAATCAATCAATTGATTATTTTAACTATTGTAATAAAGTCTAATTAAAGTTTCCTCTATGAAAAAGTTCCTATTATTCACCAGACATTGTCAACATATGTCTGTATTTATACCTAGCTGCGGAACCATAGATCTTAGGCCACACCAAATTGATGTCTTGTTCGACGGGATCGCTGCTCCGATTTTTGCCGATTTCATTTTTCTTTTTTTTAATCCGGAAAAAATCATTTCCGGTCCGGTAGTTTCCGTATATTTTGTTAGCGGTAAACATTTCCGGTTCGTTTTCTCGATGGTATTTTGCAAGACATTTCAGGGAATTTCGAAATGACAGTTCTTTTTTTCTTTCTTAAAATACTGTACAAGTATAACAGTTTAATTTGTCCACTGGTACTATTTCTGACATTTATACTGTTAACCTTAAAATGTTCATTACAGTGAAGCCTTGTAATAAAATGTTTATATCCTGATTTCTTTTGATGTCCCCTATAATGTAAGAGTTAGTCTGTTGGTATCTTGTAATAAAATAAGGATACAATATCTTAATTCTCATAACCAGTGTAGTAACATGTACAGTACAATTATTTACGGAAAATGAAGAATACGAAAGTTTCATCATAGTAGGGGAAATTCGGGGACAAAAACAGAATGGGGCACGAGAAGACAAAGAACAATATCACATAAAAAACTAAATAAAAACATTGAACAGCAACACAGACCCCTACAAAAATGGGTGAACTCAGGTGATTCAGAAAGGTTAGCAGTTCCTGCTTCTTTTACAACATCCGCCATGTTGTTCATCGTCAACGTCATGTATATAGAATACAGTGATTTCCATACAAACAGTTTTAGCCAGGAGGACACACATATTTGTGTTACACATTATAAATTTGCACAATATTATCAAGATATCATATACTGGACACAACCAATCAAAACTAGTTCCTTTTGCGAGAAAACAAATTTTGCTTCATTTTTTTCATAAAAAAATAAAAATAAAAAAATTTCGCTCGCTGCCTCACTTTTTTTGTCTGGAAAATCAGAAGAACAAGAAATTATTTTGGTGTGGCCTTATGGCCTTATTTTTTTTTCATGACCATAGAGCTATGAACTTGGCCTGTTTAAAAACTTTTGGAATTGTGACCTCAACTCGAGTAGCACATTTACCGTATTTTACGGACGATAGGTCGATATTTTTTTTCCTCAACACGCTGGCTTCGACCTATCGTCCACATCGACCTATACAAGGATGAAGTTGAAAAATCTGGAATCCCTAAAAAAAAATCTCGATAAAAATGACGATTTTGTTGACAGTATACCTTTATTTTGCTGTAGGTTTTTTCATGAATAAGAAGACTGAAATTATCGATGTTCTTGGTGTTACTTTTTTTTT
>MJUT01019701.1:37836-66206 GCA_002080005.1 Gigantidas platifrons | reverse complement strand
GCCTTTTGTAGCTGTTAAAATATATCTATTCTTCTTTAAATCTACAATAAAGCATCTTTATCATGCCAGGGTTGTAGCAGTCTCCAAATACGATTCTCCTAAAGTTCCACGGTTAGACATTCAGTATTATTACTTAACAAACCCCAGCCCTTCTCTATTATTACCTGACAAACCCGATTGACAAGGCATCTGCTATCCGGCTCCTTAAGACATGCTAAGCAAATCTGTGGACTCAGCTCCCGAAATCGTTGCCAGTACCTGGTTTTGGAAATGCAATGCATAATGTTGCTTCAATTAAATTATCTGCCCAAAGGTCCAACAATCAATATAGCTGAAATTCTGTTCGTGTGAAGAATGTTTTTAAAAAATGTTTTAAAAATGCATAAAAATCTAAATGAAATCAATCTGCTTTTATAGGTATTGATAATATTGCACTTCAACGGATTCCTGACGATGATGTATTGAACGAATTATCAGAACAAGTTGGGAATTGTGCTGTGCAGCTCGAAGTTGAACTAGGATTAAGTATGGTGAACATTGAGGAGTCTCTCTTTAAGTATTCAAAGGACATGTTTAGTCAGACTTTTGATGTTTTGAAAAAGTGGAAAAGTTCATGTAAAGTTAAGCCAACAATTCGTATTTTGATGGGTGCAATTCAAGCGAGTGATCCGAGAGGACTCGTGTTTCTAAGACACAAATATGCCACATTCTCTTAAATTATATACAAACAATACTATTGGTTAAAAACATGCTAAAATATATAATTATAATATTTAACATCATGTATTACTAAAACTTGATGTATATCAAACCATTCATGTGTAGATAAATAAATGCCCACTCTTAAAAACTAAGATAAATGATATTTTAATATTAAAATATTATTTGGCATATTAAGAATAAGACAAACGATATCTGAACATTTATATATCATTTGGTATACCTGTATTAGGACTAAGATAGATTATATCTGAACATTAAAGGGGCATTAGCTATGATTTGACCAAAAAAATTATATGTTTTGGAAATTGGTAAATAGCATTAAAATGATGAAATAAAGGTAAATATTTTACATTAAACAGCTTATCGAACCACTTTCCACCTTTTGAGAATGAAAATTACCATCGATTACTTATTTGCTTGCAAGCAAATAATTTGACCTCGTTTTTAGCTCACCTGACCCAAAGGGTCATGTGAGCTATTGCCATCACTTGGCGTCCTTCGTCCGTCCGTTAACTTTTTCATATTTTAATCTACTCCTCTGGAACGACTGGGCCAAATGGAACCAAACTTGGCAGAAAACATCTATATATGGTCCTCTATAAAGTTTCTTCATTTCGTCCCATTCCACCAACAAATATGGCCGCCAAGGGCAATTCTTGTTTCTGATTGGCTAATGTTAAAAAAATCTTCTCCTCTGAAACTGCTTTGCCAAATGGAGCCAAACTTGGCAGGAAGCATCTATGTAAGATCCTTTATAAAACTTCTTCATTTGGTTCCATTCGACCAACAAACATGGCTGCTGTTACTAAAAATAGAACATATGGTAACATTGAAGGTTTTTGGGTAATAACTCAAAAACCGTTAATACTATCAAAAATCTGATATGGAATAAAAATGATCAGCACCGCAAGATCTACCTACCCTGCAATTTTGAAGTAAATCTGATTACCCATCTTGGAGTTATTGCCCTTTTTTCATCAAATTTTTAAAATTTTAATAGTTTTCGTCCTTTATTTCAAAAACTATGAGAGATAGATTTTAAGTTTAATTGCTAAAATGTGCAGCATGTCAAGATCTACCTACACTGTAATTTTAAAGTAAATACCATTACCCATGTTGGAGTTATTGCCCTTTTTTCATCAAATTTTTTAAAAGTTTAATAATTTTCGTCCTATATTTCAAAAACTATAAGAGATAGATATTAAGATTGATTGCAAAAATGTGCAGCATGTCAAGATCTACCTACACTGCAATTTTTAAGTAAATGCCATTATCCATTTTGGAGTTATTTCCCTTTTTTCATCAAATTTTCAAAATTTTAATACTTTTCGTCCTTTATTTCAAAAACTATAAGAAATAGATATTAAGTTTAAATTGCAAAAATGTGCAGCATGTCAAGATCTACCTACCCTGCACTTTTTAAGTAAATCCCATTACCCATTTTGGAGTTATTTCCCTTTTTTCATCAAATTTTCAAAATTTTAATACTTTTCATCCTTTATTTCAAAAACTATAAGAGATAGATGTTAAGTCTAAACTGAAAACATGTTCAGCTTGTCAAGATCTACATGCCCTGCAAATTTGAAGTGAATCTTATTACCCGTCTAGGAGTTATTGCCCTTTTTTCATAATTTTTTTAGCTCACCTGGCCCAAAGACATTATCTTTTATTCATAAATATAGAAAACAGTTAAGGTAATGATTATCTCCCTTTGAAATTTGCTTCAGTATCATTCTATTGTCAGGTGAGCGATACAGACTCAGTGGACTGAGACTCTAGTTTCCATACGCAATTGACCTTACTGGTGACAGGCAAAAAACGAATAATTTGTATTTTGTCACTTATTAACTGCCAACTTGCATGGTTCTTTGTCCGTCATTAACACCGACTAAAAGCAGATTCACAAAAAATAAGAAATAAGTGCATTGTTGTACTGATTTAATGACGATTCGACAAACTCCGTTTACAATGTCAATAATTAATAAGATGACGTCCATTTCTTGATCATCTCAAATAACGAACAGTTGCACGTTTTTTCCCCGATGCGTGTACATTTCATAACATTTATAAGTTACAGAAACACGTTTTATTGAGGCATCAATCATATCTGATAGTTTTTATGGGTAACAAAAATTTACGATTTGGCAGATAATGCCCCTTTAAGATATTACTTGGTAAATTAGGACTAAGATAAATGATAACTGAACATTAAGATATTACTTGGTATACATTTTGTGTATATCATGTTGTTTTGTATAATATTTATACTAGATCTATATTTAGTAATTTACATACATGACGTCAGAAAATTGGAAAACAAAGGTTGACAATTTCAGCTTTAAATTGTGATTTCTGATGCTTTGATGATTATTTTTCATATTATATGATTAAATATTGTTGTGGTATATATCTTGTGTATAATATGTTGTAAGTAGAATTAAGGAATAACAGTATTGTTTTGTAAGAGTTACTGGCATCAGTTGAGGATTTGACAGTCGAAAATGCAGTTTTACCTGTTATTTTTTATGTAATTACACCTAATATAAGAATCCTGGATTTTGATTGGTTAATAGCCAGTGTATTTTTCATTTATTTTCATATTTATGATTAATTTTGTTTATCATATATTTTATGATATGGTGTAATTTGTATGGTTGATATCGCCAAGTGTCAAGCTCCGGGCTGATATGGATTTTGAATGTAAAACCCATATCACAACCCTTTTATTATGTAGCAATAAATATTTTAGTGACAAGTTCTGAAACTTTATGAAAATTTTGTTATTTTAAAAAATGTTTGAAAATTTTGTAATCTTTTGAAATTTTTTGAGTTTTGAAATTTTATGAAATTTTTAATTTTTTGATATATTTTTTTTAGTTTAAAATTTGTTATGAAATTTTGAATTAAATTTTATGAAAATTTTGATTCTTTTTGAAAATTTTGCAATCTTATGGAATTTTTTAAATTAAAAAAGAAAAATTGAAAATTTTGAAATTTTATGAAAATTTTGAAATTTGTGTTAATGGTATATTTTGATTCTCTATGATGAGTAATGCATCTATTGGCAATGTTACCATAAACATTTATGGTGACAATTTTAAAAATCCATTATTGTGAAGTAAATTCCACAAGTTATAAAACATTGTTTTTGAAATTTTGTTGTTAATAGTGTTTTATACCCCCACTCATAGAGAAGGGGCTACATTGCAATCACCTTGTCCATCCGTCCGTTCACACTTTCGTAACAAATATCTCAGCTTCTACTGGAAGAAATGATTTTATATTTGATATATGGCTTTGACATGGTGACTTGTAACGTGTCTCCCCTTTCCAGGTTTACCGCACATCTACTTCCTGTTTACAATGCGACGTAGAATTTTTCATGTTTGCCAAAATGAAAACTTTCGTAACAGTTATCTCAGCTTCTACTGGAAGAAATGATTTTATATTTGATATATGGCTTTGGCATGGTGACTTGTACCGTGTCTCCCCTTTCCAGGTTTACCGCAGATCTACTTCCTGTTTACCGTGCGACTTACAAATGAACGAGTGGGTGTATTCTTAGCACGACGTAGCGTGCAACATCTTGTTTTGATTTTCTACAGGCTAAATCTTTTTAGTTGAAAATATATGATAAATAGATTATAACATGGCATTTTCCATACCGGCCCTGGTATCAGCCCTAAACTCATATCGGCCCTGACAGTCTCAGGCTGATATCAGGGCCGATATGGAAAATGCCATGTAATAATCTATAATTATTTACACCACTGCCGGGGTATTTGCATAAGGATTTAACTTTTTTTCCCCTCTGTGCCTTAAAGGAATACTCCAGTCAGTTAAAAAGTTGTTTTAATTCAATTCATTATAACTTTTTATTCGTATATAACTTATTATTTAAAAAAAAAACAACACCTTTATTAACATTAATATACCAAATTAGAAATATGAATATTTGGAATTTCCTGTCGTAGTATAAGTGGCCATGACACCTATTCATGTGACGTCACAGGTCCGGATCATGTTGGTTGAATGAATAACATGTATCTGACTCTTCCCAACATCGTGACCGTTTGGTTATGTTTTAATATCAGATCAACTGCTATACAATGTTTATAATTGTATATCGTTCTAATTTTATACCCCCACTCATAGAGAGGGGGTTATATAGGAATCACCTTGTCCGTTAGTCCATTTGTCCGTCCGTTCACACTTTCGTTAAAAATGTCTCGGCTGCTACTGGAAGAAATGATTTTATACCCCCACTCGTAGAGAGGGAGCTATATGGCAATCACCTTGTCCGTCCGTCCGTTCACACTTTCGTAACAGATATCTCAGCTTCTACTGGAAGAAATGATTTTATATTTGATATATGGCTTTGGCATGGTGACTTGTACCGTGTCTCCCCTTTCCAGGTTTACCGCACATCTACTTCCTGTTTACAGTGCGACTTATTTTTCCTGTTTGCCGTAATAAAAACTTTCGTAACAGATATCTCAGCTTCTGCTGAAAGAAATGATTTTATATTTGATATATGGCTTTGGCATGGTGACTTGTACCGTGTCTCCCCTTTCCAGGTTTACCGCACATCTACTTCCTGTTTACCGTGCGACTTATTTTTCCTGTTTGCCGTAATAAAAACTTTTGTAACAGATATCTCAGCTTCTACTGAAAGAAATGATTTTATATTTGATATATGGCTTTTGCATGGTGACTTGTACTGTGTCTCCCCTTTCCAAGCTTACCGCACATCTACTTCCTGTTTACCGCAAGACTTAGAATGTTTCATGTTTGCCGTAATGAAAACTTTCGTAACAGATATCTCAGCTTCTACTGGAAGAAATGATTTTATATTTGATATATGGCTTTGGCATGGTGACTTATACCGTGTCTCCCCTTTCCAAGTTTACCGCACGACTTAGAATTTTTCATGTTTGCCGTAATAAAAACTTTCGTTACAGATATCTCAGCTTCTACTGGAAGAAATGATTTTATATAAATATCTACTTCGTGTTTACCTCATAGTTAGTGATCCATTTTCTGGTAATGAGTGTTTGAGATGTATACAAATTTGACAAAAATGAACGAGTGGGGGTATTCTTAGCACGACGTAGCGTGCAATATCTTGTTGTTCTTAATATTCCCATCCCATGTTACATTTTCAAAAAATAAAGGAGTTTATTTGTATCGGAAAAGGGTGGGGAAGGGGGGGGGGTCTACGTAGTACGTATAATTTCATGTTTTACGTGTTTGGCCGTAGGTTAAATAACTGTCAGTTTTAACTTGTTTTATGCTTACACGTTAGTGTACTTGATATGATGGAAAATAGGATTTTTGCCCTATGTCGTATGATAACTTTAGTAGTGTTTCACAGAATGTTTTGAAATTTTATCAGCAGCTTACCGGTGAAGAGAGGAGGGTCTCTTTCATATTTGGTCGGAACAATCAGTAATGTTTTCGTTATGGAAATAGGTTGGACAGATGTGGGGAGCAGGGGGTATATCTTAGTGAGCTGCGCTCACAGTAATACTAGTTTAATTTGACTGATTTTTATTTAAATCTGTACATTTGGTAAAAATACAACAAATACCTGTAGATTATCACGACCTCATTTACGTTAATAAACATATATAATAATCAGTCCTTGTTAGTATACAATATGCAATCTACATACATTTGTAGATCAATATCATATTTTTTTAGACAATGTTTCAAACAAATAAAACTTCTACACGATATTCTAATATTATAGCAATCTTATTTTGTTTACTTATGAGATATATAGAAATAAATAAGACAGAAATACCAAACTACATTGATTAAAATGTTGGGTTTCAAAGTATTCAATATAGCGGCTTATCCCTTAGTAACTTCTTGGATATCTTCAAACTCTTTTTACGTCATGTCAATTCTGATTTGACGGCCATCATAAGCGAGGGTTATAAAATAATTGCATTAGACTGTTTAATCTTGTAATGAGGTATACTAGATATATATAGTTAATAATTTACAAACTGGATATCAGAAAAGTAGAAAACAAAGGTAGACAGCTTCAGCTTTAAAAAGTGATTTATTATGTTTTAATGATTATTTTTTATATCAGATAATTCATGTTGTAATGACATACTGATTGTTGTTGCCTATCATGTTATTATATGATGCCACTTGATATGACATACCATATCATGACATAGTGCCCGTCGATGTGACATACTGTTTATGGAAGCATGTCATGTTATTGCATTCTATGTTGTTGTGACATAGTGCCTGCTGTGTCATGATATGTGACATGTTATTATGACATAGCAAGTGTCTGTTGTTACGACTTACCATGATATGATGCATTGTATGTTGTTGTGTCATAACATCTGACATAGTGCCTCTTGTGACATATAATGTTAATATGACATACATTTTTGTCCCCCGATGCTTCGTTGAAGGGGACTATAGAAATGGATGTCGTCCGTCCGTCCGTGTGCTTGGTTTCCAGATGATACCTTGTGAATGAAAAGTCAGATTGAAGCTAGGTTTGGTATGTAAGTGTATCTTATGAATATCTAGGTCAAGTTCGATAATGACAATTTTTCGACAATTTTTACTAGAGTTGTGCCCCTTTTTATACCTCAAAATTGCTAAATATTTGGTTTCCAGATGATAACTTGGGAACAAATAATCAGATTGAAACTAGATTTGGTATGTAAGTGTATCTCATGAATATCTAGGTCAAGTTCGATAGCGATCATTTTTCGACGATTCTTACCAGAGTTATATCCCTTTTTATACTTCGCCCGTGTGTCCGAATTGGTTTCCAGATGATAACTTGTGAATGAAAAGTAAAATTGAAGCTAGGTGTGGCATGTAAGTGTATCTTATGAATATCTAGGTCAAGTTCGATAATGACAATTTTTCGACAATTTTTACTAGAGTTGTGCCCCTTTTTATACCTCAAAATTGCTAAATATTTGGTTTCCAGATGATAACTTGGGAACAAATAGTCAGATTGAAACTAGGTTTGGTATGTAAGTGTATCTCATGAATATCTAGGTCTATTGCGATAGCGATCATTTTTCGACAAATCTTACCAGAGTTGCATCCCTTTTTATACTTCAAAATTGCTAATATTTTGGTTTTCAAATTATAACTTGTGAACAAAAAGTCAGATTGAAACTAGGTTTGGTATGTAAGTGTATCTCATGAATATCTAGGTCAAGTTCGATAATGATGATTTTTTGACAAATATAACCAGAGTTACTCCCCCTTTTTTATTTCAAAATGGTCCTTGGGTGGTCCCCTTTCAGAATTATTTAAGTCAGGTGAGTGATACAGGCTCACCTGAACCTCAAGTTTACAGTAGTTTCAAAATTTAATCTTACGATATAACCTTGGCGTCGGGGGACCAGTGGCCAACGGCCTTTTATTAGTTAGTGTATGTTGTTGCGACATACCATCAGTTGTGATGTGACATATACTTGCAGCGCATTTGAAAATATAATGTGTCAAAGTTTTATTATTTTGTCGTTCATTACTATTTTGAGTTTGTTTTCATTAAATGTATTATTTTACGTTATAGTTGAGTTATACTTTGTGGAGCAGAAAACAGACAGTGCCCAATTTGTAGATTTTATAGCACCACACTCACGTAACCCTATCTAATATGAAGTTAAATATTTTAATATTTTGACCTTGAACTTTTGGCATTAATATTATTACCCAAAGTCTGAAGATGTGTTTGTTTGTTTGGTGGTGTTTAATACCACTATCAACAATATTTCAGTTATTTCATGGCAGTCAGTTTTATTGGTGGAGGAAACCAGAGGACCAGAAGAAAACCAACAACCTGTTGCAAGTCACTGACAAACCTTGTCAGATAATGTTTTACACTTTGCCCTGATAATGATTCGAACTCACAACATCAGTGGTAATAGGCACTGATTGCATAGGTAGTTGTAAATCCAATGACGGCCCCTAAAAGTCTGAAGGTATATTACAGTAAAGTGATGATCTGAATATACAACATAACAAGAGTACAAGTATAAAAATAAAACAATGTAGAAGTAATAACAAGACTAACACAGAGTACACAAGTCTGAAGGTAAATTACAGTAAAGTGATGATATGGATACACAATACAGGAACAGTACAAGTATAGAGATAAAACAATGTAGAAGTAATAACAAGACAAACACAGAGTATAAAAACCACTCTTAGCTCTGTATTTCAATATGTATAAAATATTTCAATAAGACGAAATTAAATTAACAAGAACTTAATTCACTACTCATTGTAGTTAAAATGTCAAAATGTAGTTTACCTATGATGTCAACACAACAGAGCAAAAGCTTGATGATACCAAAGAGTTTATCCAAAGCCGCAAATACAAGTACAGACGATACAATGACCACAGGGAAAAGGACAAACATTGATCTACAAAACACTTTACATAAAGCTAAAGATTGAGCGACAGGAACCCACAAAACATTGGAGAGGGACCCGGGTGTTCCCTAATGTTTAAGCAATACCTGCACCACTAGCCGCATCCAGAGTGTTACTCTTGTTACTAACCCGGTGATTGATAAGTCATGAATGTGATAGTTGATCGCTGTGATAGACCATCATTTTACACGAAAAGCTTAATAGTAAGTATCAAAAATCCTACGGGAAAAAAGGACGGATCTGGGTACAAAGGGCATCAGGATATACTTGCATAAACAAAATAAATTTAAAAACAAATGGACAACTTGCATGAAAATAACAACTCCAAGGTCGAGTAGAATATGTGACTACCCGAACTCACAGGTCGGAGTAGAATCTACTACTACTCAATCTCTCACGTCGGGTTTGTGCAACCCCCACGCCTCTACGGCACAACGAAATCAGGTAGGAGATTTGTCTACTCGAACTCCTAGGTCAGTTACCAGCTTTGACTAACCAAACTCCAGGTAATGTCAAAGTTTTGACGATCATAACTCATATGTTAGGTATAGCATTGACTATCCGAACTCCCAGGTCAGGTAACAACTTTTACCACCCGAACTCCTAGGTCATGTAAAAGCTTTGATCATCCGAACTCCCAGGTCACGTACGAAATTTGTCTTTGCGAACTCTTAGGTCGGTTAACAGCTTTGACTAACCGAACTCCCAGGTCAGGTAAAAGCTTTGATTACCCGAACTCTTAGGTCAGGTAAAACCTTAGACTAACCGAGCTCCCAGGTCAGATAAACGCTTTGACTACCCGAACTCCGATTCAATGTCAGGTAAAATCTTTGACCACCCGAACTCCAATGTCAGGTAAAACGTTTGACTAACCGAGCTTCCGGGTCAGATAAACGATTTGATTACCCGAACTCCAATGTCAGGTAAAAGCTTTGACCACCCGAACTCTTAGGTCAATGTCAATTTTCTAGATATGGTGTTCATCTATATACAACAAGTATTTAGGATAATTGTGATGTTCCTCTATATACAACAAGTATTTAGGATAATTGTGATGTTCCTCTACATACAAACAAGTAATTAGGGTAAAGAATTTTTAAAAGCAGTTCAAAATCAATAAATTATTACCATTTTCTGAGAATATTAATGTTACAAATTTAGGAGAATTAGGTCCAACTACAAAGTTGAGAAATCCTTTCTGGCAAGAAGTGCTTAATGCATGGAATGAACTTCACAAGAAATAATTACCATTAAGTTCCGAGGTCGTCGTGATCGTGATCGTATGGTAGTTAAACTTGCTGCCTGAAGCAATGAGTTTTCTATATATGTAAATTCAGTATTGTTGTTCTTCTTAAGCTTCTCCATCTTCTTGTCACATGTTATTCTCCGTCTTGTTGTCACATGTTGTTAGTGCCGGATTTACCATTGTACTTTACGATGGATATTTGCTTATGCGGTGCAATTTTAAATTTGAAGGCGTTCTGTTTCGGAGCAATTCCAGCCATAATGATAGAGTTTATAGTCTATGGGAATGTGCTTGTGGAGGCCTACCGAGTCTAACTCCAGGGCCCAAGTAAGGGGCCTCATTTGTCCTAAATCCGGCATTGCATGTTGTTCTTCAATAATGATATGAACTACAGTGAAACCTGTCTAAACAGAACCTACGTCAGTCCTGTTCTTGGGTTCAGCATAGACAGGTGTTCAGTTTATACAGGTTAAACTAACAATGATTTCGTATAATGGGGGCTTTATTTAAGAATTGGTTCATACAAGATTCCAGTTTTATTCAGGGTTCTTTTTAAACAGGTTTCACTGTATTTGAGGTTCAGTTTAAACAGGTTTCACTGTATTTGAGGTTCTGTTTAAACAGGTTTCACTATATTTGAGGTTCAGTTTAAACAGGTTTCACTGTATTTGAGGTTCAGATTAAACAGGTTCCACTGTATTTGAGGTTCGGTTTAAACAGGTTTCACTGTATTTGAGGTTATGTTTAAACAGGTTTCACTATATTTGACGTTCAGTTTAAACATGTTTCACTGTATTTGAAGTTCGGTTTAAACAGGTTTCACTGTATTTGAGGTTCAGTTTAAACAGGTTTCACTGTATTCAATCTTTATTTATTGTTCCCCCTGTTACATACTCCTATGGAATCAAGGACTACCACACCTTAAGTTGTGAGTTTAACTCCACCTTGTAGTGAGTACTCGATACAATATTTTTAGATAAATTTTTGTCACTGTTTTTTCTATGTATATACTGTCAGACCTGTATTAAGAGATCACATTTGAGACAAGAAAAAAGTGGTCTTTTACGACAGGTGACCTCTTAAAAGAGGTTCGATTCATATGGAATTTTCTATGACAGGACAGAAAAAGATGACCTTTTAATACAGGTGGCTGCTTAATAGAGGTGACCACATGCACAGTTTGAATGTACTGGCTTCCTAAAGGATGACCATGATACAGGTGTGGATGCAGGATTTTTGCAAGTGGGCATGGCACATTTTGCAAGCAATGCGTCTGAGTACTGCATAAAGTCCTGGATAAGCTCCTGAGAATTAGACATTATAGAACCTAAATGACTATAAAGAACGTAGTATTATCAATGATTTAACAACAGCTGATTAGATTGGCAGATGATCCCTTGCCCTTTTTTAGCAGGGTAGCTCCAGCTATACACGTCTGAATTCCTGTCTTTATTATAACTAAAATATTGTTCAAATTGGTATTGAACATCCATAAGCATACTTGTAATATTAATACTGGATATGTATTTAATAATCCACTTCTAATCATGTAAAAAATTATTTCTCTAATGACTAATAATGACTTAAAGTGGAAATGTAATTTCTGTCCTCTATTTGTTGTCATACATAAATTGATGTTGTTTTGTGTTAGTTACCTACTAGCATTTTGTTGGTTTTCGGCTAATGCACCACCGTTTTTTTTTAAATTCACGCAGATGCAGCCCAATTAGGTTTATAAATAAAACCGTGGTGTCATTTGCTGTAATCCAACAGAATACTATAAGGTAAGTTGTTTGTACCATAGTTGCGAGTTACAGTAGTTTTATATGAAAATGAATCATATGTCAGAATGACCTATATACTTGAAAGTTTCCGTTACACTTTGTTGAATTCCACTAAAGACCAAGTTGATTTGTAAATTAAGAAAAATATATGTTCACTGTACATAAAAACAATATAATTGTAAGCCTTGGTTTATTACATACATTTTGTCATTCATTATATTTTTTAAAACAATATTAATTTCAGTTTTTGTTTTTCTTAAAGGGAAACTTCGCGATTTTTTACGTGTTAGCTAAATATATTCCTGGTGATATAAAATACATATTCACAAAGTTTTATTGACATATTTATGTACCCCTCATTAGAAAGAAGGAGATGAAACTGAAATATGACATGTATTATGGTTTTATTACACCAACTTAAATGTTTAAACATCTAAAGCACAATATTGAAAAACATGAAAAAAAATATATTCCTATCACAAAGATGAGCGATACGGCTATCACATTGCACCATGATATAGCTGAAATCAGATATCTTCACATGATAAAATTTGTACTAGTGCAATTGGTGCATTCTTTTCTCCTTTCTGTGAAAAATAGTGCGTCCCAAACACATGTGATGAGTCTAGATTCCCTTAGTACCGCGTCATTTAGATTTCACAAAAGCAAAGGGGAGAGAGAAGAGTTTGAAGATACCACAGGGGTAATCAGAATCTGTAAATCGAATAAGGATATACAAAGCAATGACCAATAGAAAAAGGACAAACAGCGATCTACACAGAAAAGATCAACTATATGAACCCCACTAAAAACCGGGGGGACTAATGTGCTCCGGAAAGGTATTCATTACCTGCTCCACTAGCGACACCCGTCTTCGTACTCTAGTTACAAATCCGGTGATAGTCATGAAAGGACCGGGAAGTGTTTACGACAAGTGGAACATACCCGTGGTCATTTGTGACACAGATATTCGGTAACGTTTAACCAAGTCATGGTGGCGACCATATGGTGAAAACTATTGGAAATACGATTTATATATAAATAATTTATATTTGTGCAATTTTTGTATCAATCTATACTATTCACAAATCAAATTATTGTGAGATTCGCAATCGTTACAGGATACATGGATAAATATGAACTACTCAAATATATGTCTCCAGTCATAGGTGACCTTAGCCGGTTTTTTTTTGCTAAGCTTACATTCACTTATATGTCATGATTATGATTAGAAAACTAAATAAACTATAACTGCTTGTCAATATTGAATTCGTCTGGGGTAACTACATTTATCATCCTTCCCTCCCGCTATATCCACCTGCTGACTCCATAAGCAAAACTCGTATCAAAGTTCGCGTGAGCTGAACTGGACTTATCAACAGTGAGCAGGAGTTATCACCAATTTCTCCCAACATTTAAACGATAATTTCTGTGAAGATGACAAAAGTAAATAAAATTCAGCAACATCATTAGCTAGTTAACATTTTATTTTTTAAATATATATCAAATTAGGAACTGTCGTGTCAGCAATATCAACAAACATCGTCCTACAAAAATGTACTTGTCACAATTCTTGATAACCTCTGCTGAGACGTCATAATTTTTACGTCATAAGCGAGATTGTGACCTTTGTGTTTTCTAAAACGGAACGCATTGGTAAACAAAACAGGCGAATCCTATTGCCGACTTTGATGTTTTGTAACAAAAACAAAAACATTGAATATCACCATTTAAAGGAAAAATTCAACAATCTTGACATTTATATAAACCTGTTAAAATGAATGGTATATTTGCAAACTACTTATGAACTATGTTTTGGGGAAACGTATTTTGAATATTTTGAATCATGTGATTTTTCCCGCGAAAATACAAATATAGATGTATCCGTGTTTATGTTTGATTTAAGGATGATAAATATGTCATCTGAATGTGAATATGATTGATACTAAAAAATATCAGCCTGCTCGACAGAATATGAAGTTTGTGACTCGTTCGGTTCGCTCACTCGCCATCAAACTTCATATTCTGGCTCGGCAGGCTGATATTTTCGGTATCAATCAATTCATATCCAGATAACATATACTTATCGGTAATTTGTTACAGTTTCCTTTGATCTTTACTACCCGATAAATTTAGTAACAACGTTCAGTTGACCACCGACTCGTGATACAAGAAATTATCAGCTGTTGGTCATTTTTCATGCGCGGTCTAACGTGACGTCACTAAACCGTTCATTAAAAGAAGGTCTAAACACAACAAAAAAATCACAAAGCTGTGTTAAAATTGTGAAATTACCGATAAAAAAAATATTAGTATTAAAAAAAAGGTCAAAACACAAAAAAAAATCACAAAGCTGTGTTAAAATTGTGAAATTACCGATACAAAAATCATTAGTATTTGTTTTCGCTCGACAAGGATTATCAGGTCCATATCAGATGAGCTAGAAGAGCGAATCTGATATGGACCTGATAATCCTTGTCTTGCGAAAAAAAATACTAATAATTAATATGTATCAATGAAAATCATATCTTTAAGAAAAGTCTCAAATATAATTAGCTACCCGTTCGTTTCCTTATTCGTGGCTTATCACGAAATTTGTAATTAGAGTAGCACGACGAGTGTGTCACTAGAGGATCAGGAACTGCTTACCTTTCTGAATACTTGAGTTCTGAGTTCATCCTCGGTTTTAGTGAGGTTCGTTGTGCTCGATCTTTCGTTTTCTGTGGTGTGTTTTGTAGACCGTTGTTGGTCTTTTTGTACTTTTTCTTTTGGCCATTGCGTTGTACTTCTTTCTTCGATTTATGGATTCTGATTACCCCTTTGGTTCCCACACTCTTCTACAGCATATCTCATTACTAATTATAATGACAAAAACACAAAATATCACACTGACACTGTCATTAATAATGTCCAACAGACAATTCGTAGAAAGAGACAAAATCGATGCCATTTAACATACGAATATATGACCGCTCACTTTCCTGGCTTGGTAAAAGGCACTTCAATAAACAGTAGCGGGGTTAAGTTAGTTTTATGAGCCCAAGCATACAACTACAATATTGAAACGGAACGACTACAGGTTTATATACGTGTGCGTGTAGTTATCAGAACATGTGGTTATGGTGTTTAACGCCACTTTCAACAATATATTTCAGTTCTCTCGAGGCGGTCAGTTTTATTGGTGGAGGAAACCGGAGTACCCAGAGAAAACACCACCGACCTGTCGCAAGTCACTGACAAACTTTATCTCAAAATTATATTAAGTACACTTCGCCATGAACGGGAGGCGAACTTACAACTTAAATGGTGATGGCAGCGCATTGCGTAGGTAGTTGTAAATCAGACTACCATATCATCACGGCCACGGCGGCATTTTGTATTTCAGTAATATACAAGTATGACATAATTATGTACTTATTGTTATCAATATTATTAATTTCTTTATCGTAATAAGAAGATAATCACATTTTCCTTTGTACAAACTAAAGATCGAGAAACACGAGCCTCACTAATATCCAGGGGTGAACTAATGTGCCCTGGAAAGGTAGGCAGTTCCTGCTCCACTAGTGGCACCAGTCGTGTAAAGAACGCATGTAGTGTTCTCTCTAATCAACGATTCACACTATTGGCCAGCTCTGACTTCCTGTTCTCTTTAAGTAACGATTCACACGATTGGCCAGCTCTAACTTCCTGTTCTCCTTAAGTAACGATTCACACGATTGGCCAGCTCTAACTTCCTATTCTCTCTAAGCAACGATTCACACGATTAGCCAGCTCTAGCTTCCTGTTCTTTCTAAGGAACGATCCACACAATTGGCCAGCTTTCGCGTCATGTGTTTTCTAAGCACCGATTAACACAATTGGTCAGTTTTAACTTACTGTTCTATCTAAGCAACAATTTACACTATTGGTCAGCTATAACTTCTTGTTCTCTCTAAGCAACGATTCACACGATTTGCCAGCTCTAGCCCCCTGTTCTCTCTAAGCAACGATTCACACGATTTGCCGGCTCTAGCTCCCTGTTCTTTCTGAGCAACGATTCACACTACTGGCCAGTTAGATCTTTATGTGCGACATCTATCATAAGACAACTCGCAACATAATGCCATTTCCCATTAGCCATTTCATTTTCCACCCTTATTTTGTTGAACCTAATTTTCCACCATCATTTTGTTAAACCTAATTTTCCATCATCATTTTGTTGAACCCAATTTTAAACCATCAGTTTGTTGACCCTTTTCCACCATTTTTTTTGTTGAACATAATGTTCCACCATCATTTTGTTGAACCTATTTTTCCGCCATCAATTTGTTGCATCTTTTCCACCATCATTTTGTTGAACCTAATTGTCCACCATTATTTTGTTGAACCAAATTTCCCACCATCATTTTGTTGAACCTAATTTCCCACCATTATTTTGTTGAACCTAATTTCCCACCATTATTTTGTTGAACCTAATTTTCCACCATTATTTTGTTGAACCTAATTTTCCACGATCATTTTGTTGAACCTAATTTTTCACAATTATTTTGTTGAACCTATTCCACCATTATAATGTTGAACTTGTTTCACCATTATTTGCTCTCTAAATTATTGCTGAAGTACAATATTCTTCTCTTCAGAATTTACAAGGGAAGACACAGTTTATTTATGACTGCATAGATTTAACATGTATAGATCTATTTTTAACAGGGTCCGTGTGGCTCAATGAGTTAGGTAGCTGGATTACCTAACAAATCATACAAGCCTATGATCAATGCTGCGTGGGTTCGCGCCCGGCTTTGTATATTATAAAAGGGTGCTCTCGACTCGCAGCCGCAAGTGATGAAGCTTACCAGTTGCTTGCCCGTAGTCGGTAGTTCTCTCCGGGTATTCCGGCTTCTTCCACCACTAAAATTGGTCGCCATTATATAGCTGAAATATTGCTGAAAGTGGCGTTAAACACAATAAATCAATCATATTTTTAACACGTGTCTGTATAATCATGCATTTCTAATTTGCTTTGGGCCCCTTTCCTATCTAATGTCATATCGACCTTTTTTTATTGTTATGATACTAAGACAACGTGATTAAGATTGATGAATTTCATTACAGTCACGAAAACATTTTCTCCAACAAGTACAAAATGATATAGCCGATACTTTTAACGCAAGGTTTTAAATTGTATACATCTACCATTGAGTTTTTATGTTAGTTTATCTACAATTTTGATCGCATTTTATTGTGCTTAAACCTTCAACCCTATTATCTTAATATTTTATCAGATAATAGTTGCACAACACCCTAAGCCAGGCATTGGAGTGTCATCTGTAGGACTGATTTAATATTTGATACCAAATATATTTAATTTTTCTGTAAGGCACTAATAATGTCTTGGCTTTACAAACGTCTTGATCACATGAATATGTCCCCTTGGAAAATTCTACTTCTAAGTTATATAGAAAAATAGAGCGGATATATGATATTATGCTTAACAACGGATGGGTTGGAAAGTATTTCTTATAAGTTAAATTCGGAGATATACTTCTTAATTTGTCAGACCTTTTGCCAATAAAAGATGAAGAGGAAACCAATATTATTGACACATTAAGCTTAATTTTAATATTAAGAGAAATACATTTTTTTTCTTATTAAAAATATTGTTATAATTGTGTCTCTGAAGATAAAAAATGATTTACGACAAGTGGAACATATTCGTGGTCATTGGTGACACAGTTATTCCATAGCGGTCAACCAAGTCATTGTGTTGACAATAAAACTCAACATAACTAAGAGGATCCCTTGGTTCAGTAGCTTCCTTGTTAGCAGCCATATATATGTTAAGTACAACATGTCTTATGTGCGTTATTTCTATTTGTTGATGTAGAGGGATGCCAAATGCGCATTGTGTTGTGTTTTTGTTCTGTTTGTCTTCGTCTTGTGTACCCTATGTTGCTGCTAACAAGGAAGCTACTGAACCAAGGGTTCCTTTTGGTTAACCGTTATGGAATATCTGTGTCGCAAAGGACCACGGATAGATTTCACTTGTTGTAAACTTTCCCGGTACTTTCCTCATTTATGACTTATCACCGAGTTTGTAACTAGATTAACACGACGGGTGCCACTAGTGGAGCAGGAACTACCTACAGCTACGGAGCACCCGAGTTCACTCCGGATTATTGGTGAGGTTCATGTTACTTGATCTTTAGTTTTATGCGTATATTGTTTGTCCTTTGTCCTTTTTCTTTTGGCCATTAGGTTGTCTGTTCTTCTTCGATTTACGGATTCTGATTATTCCTTTCATATCTTCAAACACCTCGTACCACTTTTTCTGGATTGCCCATTTCTGATTGCCTCTGCCGTATTATCTAACGTTTATTTAGATATCTACTCTGACCTGGATTTCCAACACTATTCCCCCTTTCAGTGAGTTAAGATAAGAAATGATTATTCGTCTTGTGGATATTGATGGGGTGTGGACCATCATTGTTTAAAACGTTCTTTTCTAAATTGTCATAGATACAAAGAGAATAGCAAAATAACTCTTCCTCCTTGAAAGCAAGCTAAAGAACAAGAAGGACACAATTGTATATACTTCAAACTAACTGATAAGATGAACAACCATGTCTTGTTATATTAAAGAAAACATGTAAGGAGACAGATAGATATAGCATAGTTATGCTTGTTTCAGAATTATTTGTACTATTTTTATAATTTGTATTTGTATAACTTATTTTATAAATAAGATATGCTTAAACTAAAGACATACAAAAATGTATTTACATCATATATTATTGTCATCCCCACGGGAACCCTAAGACATTAACAGAAAGCTTCGTGGGGTTTTTAAATTTAAAATGTTGCTTAGTCACGTTATATTTCAACTTTGAAAAGCGTTCAGGCCTTTATATAGACAATATTAATTGAGTCTCTTTAAATATAAAGTTTATGTGAATGAGGCTTTATATAACTGGGACAACAACAAGGTTCACCGAGCCTTTTCCCAGTTGTGCGCCGAATATACATGAACTTTATATTTTAGCACACTGCAATAATATTGTGATTATCCTCCAAAACATATCTTTAATCCAGCGACGTTTATAGTTTTAATTAAATTATAACATTACGTAGCAATCCCTTGATTGCCCCTTTTTATATTTCGGTACGTGACAACATAGCAAAACATTATCCAATCAATGCAATGTGCCTGTTTTAATAGAAGAGGTACAGAATAAAAGGAAGTTTTCGAGCTATTTTGTTAACTTAAGCATATTTTATTTCACAATTTTGTTTTGTTCATAAAAGGAAGATGTTTGTTCTATTTCACTTCTTCATGAAAGAAACATTAATATTATCGACACTGTATCAATCAAAAAAGAACTAAACTGACCACACTTCTTCATTTAAGGGAAATATATATAATTATTCATTACTCTAAATTGTGTATTCTATAATTGAGCTAAATCATACATTACAGGAATAAGGCCACACGACACACCCACTAGCACTAGAAAAACTGTGACGCGGATAACAATGATCATAATGACTTGAGTGTACTGATATTACTGACCATTACTATTACTAAAATATGGCTGCTCTAGTATTTGCTTTTGTGGTGTTCTTTGGCACCATGTTTGCTTTTTAGCGTTTATATTTTCAACGGAATACGATGCAAATCCCATCGCCATTTTTGTTTACTAACAGACTACAAATTTCGATTATCTTCCCTTTTCACAAACATAATATTAATATCGGAATGGATGTGGAGGGAAAATTCCGTACAAACATATTGTTTTAATCATTTGTATTGTAATTTATTTTTCAAAATGAGTAAAATTATGAAGCGATGTTGAAACGCCATTTTACAATGAAATTTTGTCCATATACCCGGCCTTACCAAGGAGATACGGGTTCATGTCCACGGCCTCATTAACCAATCCAATTACATGATTAGACAAGGCACTTTCTTTTAATGATTGTCATAAAAATAAAGAGAATTGCAAGCTAACTCTTCCTCATTGAAAATAAGCTAAAGTACGCGGAGGACATACTTTCATATACCTCAAACTATTTAAAGTGAACAACCATGTCCTGGTCTATTAAAGAAAACACGTAAGGAGACGGATAAATGTAGCATAGTTATGTTTCTTTCTGAATGCGTTGTGCTAGTTTTACAATTTGTATTTTGTATTACTATGATTTAGAAATAAGATATGATTAAACCAAAGATAACCAAAAAAAAAAAAAGAATTTATATCACATAATACTATCATTCTCCTTAGGAGCCTTCAAACTTTGAACACCGGCTTCTTGTGGTTTTAAATTTTCACTATACAACTTTGCTTAGTCTTAAGTTACCTTATATTTCATACTTAAAAGCGTCGAGGAAGTTATAGAGAAAATATCTTTACAATATAAATTTATGTGAATGAGGCTTTATAACTAGGATAATTTTCAACGAGGTTCACCGAGCCTTACCCCAGTTTTGCGCCGAATACACATAAACTTTATATTTTAAGATATTGCGTTACTATTTTTTTTATCCTGCAGAAAAATCTCTTTAATCAAGTCACGTTTATATTTTGAATTAAATAATGAAATTATTTAACAATCCCTTGATTGCCCCTTTTAACATAGGTGGGTACGTGACAGCATATAACAAAAAATCATTCAATCAATACAATACACCTGCTCAAATAGAACAGGTACAGGATATAAAGGAGTATTCAAGCTATTTTGCTTGTTTAAGTACATTATATTTCGCATTTGTGTTTTCCATATCTTAAAGGTGTGGTCCCTTTTTACTTCTTCACGAAAGAAACATTAATATTATCATTACTATATCAATCAAGGAAGAACTAAGTTGATTATACTTCTACATTCAAGGTAAATGTATACATTTATTCTATGTTATTACATGTACATTACTCTAAATTTGATATTCTATATGTTTACTAAATTGTGTAGTGTGGGGATAAAGCCATAAGACACACGAGGATTCATTTTTGCGAATTGCACGAATTACGTAAAGATAATAGTGGTTTGGTTTGGGTTTATGGTGTTTAATGCCATTTTCAACGATATTTCAGCTATATCGTGCCGGTCGGGTTTTTTTTTGGTGGAGGAAACCGGAATACCCGGAGAAAAGCACCATTTAGATGCAAACTAATACCTTTAAAGAAACCGAGGAAAACAGCCAAATGATTTGAATTTTCATTTTAGATGGGATGGGAAACAAGTAAATGTGTTTAGCACTCTGCGTTTGTCGTATGTCTTATTCTGTGAATATGCCCAGTTCGACATCTCTCTTAACCTCTGCTATGGCTTATTCGTCAACGAAACTCATCATTATTTTGATAAAAAGAAAAGTATTCCACAAAGTTCTGTAATGCCTTCTTGCAATTAGAAATTGTAAATGCAAATTTTATTGATGTAATTGTAAGATACATTTGGCAGTTTTATTTTGAAATTACTGAGGAACATGGGAAGTCAATTTTTTTATGATTCAAGAGGTTGCTAAGATTGATGACATCGCCTCCTACATTGGTAAGGCTAAAATGAAGGAACCGCCTGTTGTCTATGATTATAAGTCCATGAGGACTGGTTTAGAAATTCGAAATTTAATCATATCACAAATAATACTAACCAGTGTGTAATTATTGAGTTGATAATGTTGATCAATCTCATTTAACACATGAATTGTAAATATTTCAAGTGTATGAAAACAAATTTGCAATTTTAAAATTCGATATTTTAATTTTTAGTTTCATTTCAGTTTTTGAATGATAAATTCGGCTATATGAATTTGAAATGAAGTTGATATTATAAGTTATTTCCGTTCCTATCCGTAGATATGGAGATTTTAACATCCTGTAGTAGCCAAGTGTATCCTGAGGCGCAGTCGAAGGGTGCACAGGCTACTGAATGGTGTCAACATCTCCATATCTACTGATAGGAACGTAAATAACGAATTTATTCCCGGTTATGGTACGAAATAAGACATTTTGAACCCCGGTGAACCAAGGAAAAGTGACGTTTTCTTTGATGTTGGACAGAATCAGCAAAAATATAAACGTTTCGAGTGTTTTTACCCAGTGTAGGATATACCTTTGGTAGAACCCCATAGTTGATCAAATTATCAGCTTTATATTCATTATATGTTCAAAATCAAATAAATTTGATTTAGGCGCGCAACGTCGCGAACTTTGACGTCATGTATTTTCCCTATCCTGAAAATTATAACAACTTTTGATTGGTGAAATGACTAATTCCACCCGGGAATATGGGTTTGTTTTATGCTCGGGTTTTTATCCAATCAAAAGTTGCTATAATTTTCAAGCCGGTGATTATTATATATATTATATTTTAGAACTGGATTTCTTTTAATATTAGAAATTCAATATTTTTCGCTATTTTTTCAATATTCTAGCTTCACTTGCCACGCCCACCATGAAATGTAACGTTTGAAATTCTCGTGCGTGAGTTATATTTCCCGGTGACGATTGCCGGTTTAAACCAATCTATTGTAAGCAGACGACAAAAGTAAAAACGTTCGCAACCGATATTCAATTTTAATAACAGCACATGTACTGTTAATGTTTATTATCAGAACTGTTCGACTACTTGAAATTTCTTGCTGTTTGTCTCATTTAGTATGTCAATTTACACTTATTGATATTTTTTTTAGCTTTGATTAATTATAGTAATTATTTTACTATTAAAATATAATATAACAAATATTCGATTTGACTGTAGTCCATATACAAGAACATTTTCCCTCTGTACATTGAATTGCATGGATGGCGTAGGGCAATATGACACATCTATTCAATTCAAGGTACCTCGGGAAAATATTCTTCTATATCACGGTGCATAGCCATAACGGATTCTTTTGGATGAAACGGATTCTTTCGGAATCGCGGAACTGATCATTTAGAAGAAGTGGACGTATGTGCTCTGATTATTTCTCTATTTTACAACTAACAATTCCCTAAATCTGCCAGGGAACGGTACGACGGAACTTTTCAATTATCCTTTGTATCAAGTGATTTGTGCGGGGAAGTTAAAGCTGTCGTTTTCGTTGACTTTTAACGAACAAACGCAAATTTTTTCCCAACAATTCGTCGTTGAGCATATTGTTTTCACCGATACAAAATAACTTCATGACACATCTGGTTCAAATGTCGCTTTTTAGATATATAAATGATAATTTGAAAGTGTTAACTTGTTATCGGGTGTAATTTTGCATAATTATTATTATATTTAACAAAAATGAAATGACATTTAAGGATCACTGCACCGGATTATTTAGGATGTAATTGATCAGTTGAGTACAGGTGTTCTGTTCTTTTTAGAGCAATGAATTCTACACCGTACAACCGCATTGTATCATTTTGATCAACTGCCGATTGATACGATCAAAATTGGTTGTTTACAGCAAGAGAAGTGGATCAGCAGGGTTAAGACATTCGATATTTTATGCCTTTTCTGTCGGAGTTATGAATTGATTTGTGCGTGCAAAGGATGATTATATGTTTCTTTATGAAAACTATTATTTGTTTTCTTATATCATTGACATTTCGGTGGACTTTTAACCACATTTTTACAAATAATCATATCAAGATTTAACGTTATGAACTTTCATCATTTATTTTACAAAACTTCGTACTTTCCAAGTTATGATTCAACATCAATATTAAAGCTTTATCCATTACCTTCATTCTGATGTATGAAACATTATCCCAATTTCAACAGTTGTGTAATTCACTCTTATTCAACGGCACGTGTGACAAAAATGATCCGATGAACGTTCGATGCATGATACGTTCAAAAGCAGACTTTGTTTCAGTGATAATCGTTATATTCCTGACTTTGTACAGATATTTTCAATTGAAAATGGTGTGGTAAACCAAGTTTTACAGTACAAAATCGGGCTAATCGCCATCACGGCTATATTTTTTGCCTCAATTCAATACAATTCATTTCAACCCCATGTTATCCTACCTAAGCTCCAACCGAATGTAGAAGATTTACGTTAATACACAAACAATTGATTGTTGACTGCCATAACTCATGAAATAAGTTTATGCCAACTAAAAGTTTTGAATACTTAAATAAGCGTTTGGAAATGGCCGTTTTGCCATCTTAATCGAATCACAAAATACAGCTTTTGATTATAGCATAATTTTAACGCTGCTTTTGACCGTATCATTAAGTGAAATGCATCGGACGTTGATCGGATCTTTTTTGGCTTACATGCAGTTGAATAAGAGTGAATTACACAAAAACTGTCTGCTTCTCTTTGGTTTATGTAGCCATAAACTGGAACGCTTTCTTCTCTTTCTGTAAAGAAAAAGAGAATAATTATGAAGTGTCCAGTGTCATTATGATCCAAAAGTAGTCCGGTGCCAGAAATGACCAAATCATAAAGAATCCGTTACCTGCGTATTTGGTTAAGGTTTTTTTTCTGTTAAATTAATTGATGTTATAATTAGAAATAAGTCCTCATGTAAAGAAAATGTATTATGAATCAGCTATGTATATATATTTTTAGAAATAAAGTGTAAATAAGTAAGAAACTATCGATATGAAAAATACGAAGTCAACGGGTGTTGTTTTGTGCGCACTTTGTAGAATATATGAGAGGAATTTATACAGCTGTAAAGGAAAAGAGGTCTGTCGGTAAACTCAGAAGTTCCGTGGAATAGTTAGATTGTTTTAATTACCTTTCCTGTTCCATAACTATCGTCTCATTCGCATTGTCATCCATTTCATGTTGAGGAAAAATCCGAAATGATCCGTATCTTGGTCCGAAAGAATCCGTTTCATCCAAAAGAATCCGTTATGGCTATGCACCGTGTACATTGACCACAATCACATGGAATATTTGTATAATATGCATATGTCTATATAATATTTTTTTGATATAATCAAGCATTTATAATTTGCTTTTTGGCAACATTCCAATCTATTATCATATCAATATTTAGTAATACCAACGTAGCGTGGTTAAGGTTTCCGAGAAACCATTTCCCCAACAATTACCAAATAAGATACAGGATATTGATGACTCTAGATTAACGTGGATTAAAAATAATTTTTAAAAGCAATTTAGAAATCATTAAATTATTGCCATTTTCTGAGAGTATCGATATTACAAATTTAGGATAATTAGGCCCAACTACAAAATTGAAAAATCCTTTCTGGCAAGAAGTGCTTAATGCATGGACTGAACTTTACAAGAAACGATTAACGTTAAGGCACGGGGCCGTCGTGATCATAAGGTAGTTGGATTTACAACTACTTATGCAATCAGGGTCTGTCACCACAAAAGTTGTGAGTTCAAATTTTGCGTCAGCAGCTGAGCTCTGTCCATGAAATCATTGTACTGGGCACAAGCTCTATAAAAACGTATGAGTTGTGAAATGTAAACTCCATACGCTGATGATCCTGGCATATTGCTACTGACTACTGACGTCAAGATTATATGTGTGTAAAGTGGGGATTGGATAGGATTCCACTAGATTGTCACTCTATTCACTTTTTAGTTGGTATGCGTACCATTTTTTGTTTCTCTTAGCTTGAAGCCTAAGTCCAAAGAGATAGAACATATAATGAAACTTTGGACCTTTCAAATTTTAAGCCCAATAGGTAAAATCACAACCTTAAAACACTTATTTCTAAGCTTAAACCATTTATTTGTTTAGCCTTACATATCCCAAGTATGGCATTGATCAAAGAATTTAACTGCAAAGTGTTTCCTCTACATGGGACAATGACACAGACAAAGTTGATAAGGATATTATATGATAGCCACACGGTGTTGGGGTCTTAAGATGTTGAATCCAGATATGTACATCAAAGGTCTAAAATTAACGTGGATTTAAAAGAATTTCTAAAAGCAGCTTAAAAATCATTAAATTATTGCCATTTACTGAGAATATCGATATTACAAATTTAGGATAATTAGGCCCTACTACAAAATTGAAAAATCCTTTCTGGCAAGAAATACTTAATGCATGGAATGAACTTCACAAGAAACAATTAACGTTAAGGCACGGGGCCGTCGTGATCATACGGTAGTTGGATTTACAACTACTTATGCAATCAGGGTCTGTCACCACAAACGTTGTGAGTTCAAATCGCGCTCAGAGGAGGTGTACTCGATACAACATTATATGATCAAATTTGTTAGGTCGGTAGTTTTCACCGGTTTTCTACACAAACAAATCTGACTGCTATTATATAGCTGAAATATTGTTGATAGTGGTGTTAAACACCATGAACCCCCCTTCATTAAGTTTGATGATGTAAACGCCAGCAGTATTTGGAACAATAATAAACTCCCCATAGGTAATCAAACAATTGTTTATATAAATTCGATAAAAAGTGGTATTTGTACTGATTTGATTGATATATAAAGACAACTTAGGACGTTTGTAAAATTTAAAGAAAGTTATAATGTTAAAACTAACTTCTTTAGTCACCAACGTGCAATTTCAGTAATTAAATCTTATTTCAAATCGTTTAATTTATTCAGTATTGATATACAAATATGAACCTCCCCTTATTACCAATATTTTACAAATCAGAAAAAGGTTTGAAAGATATGTATAATGTTCAGTACATAGGAAAATATCAATCTGAAATGCGAAGGCAGTTGGTCAAATTGTTTTTTGAAACAGTATTATTGGAATTATTGAAATGTACATAATATGCAAAAAAAAAACAAATACACTCATTATGAAAATAATAAAAACAGAATGAAATCAATCATAATATTAAACAAATATTGTAATGATACGAAGACAACGTGATCATGTTTCACAAATTTTATTACAGTCAGAAAAACATTTTTTTTTACAAAATGATATAGCCGATATTTTTCAACGTAAGATTTTAAATTGTATGCATCTATTATTAATATTTCAATATGTGATAAAAAAAAAACAGTTGTACATCACGCTAAACTAGGTGATATGATATTTAAATGTCCTCTGTAGGAATGATTTAAAATTGTATACCAAAAATAAGGGGGGGGGGGATTGCAACATATTAAATCTGTATGTAAGGCACTAAACTATCTTGGTTTACGAACTTCTTGATCCCATGAATATGTCTCCTTTGAAAACAATAGATACAAGCAATTATTGTAATATAAATAACCCAAAGGAAAAAGAAACGGTTTGAGAATTTATGAAAATCTATAATTTTGCTGATGTATTCAGAGAATTTTATCCAGAATTGAAGCGATTTAGTTGGAGACAAAATAATCCATTCAAAAAAGCAAGACACTCAATGATTTTACTATGATTTTCTAGAATATTTAATTAATTAATGGGTTATATTGTTTTTACAGGCTTTAATTTGGAATATTACTCGAAAATTACAGTCGTTTATACTTTAAATTAACAAAAAACGCTACCATATATACAGTTGATACGGAATTTATTCAAGTTGGTACCAATTCGTGATCCTGTTTGTGGAAAACCATTCATCATACAGAATGGGGGTAAATTAACAGCATAATGTAGGATGTTGAACCCCTTATTCGGAAGCCATTTTGTCACTCTTGAGTGAGTGAGTAAGTGAGGGTTGTTAAGAGCCAAGTCAACAATTTTACAGCTATATCATGGCGAGAAAAGGTTAATTTTCAATGAGATGACAATGAAGTCTGCTTTGTTCTAGACCAAGACGCTGAGTTGGACTTTTATAGTGCTAGCTCACTGAAATAACAGTCAGCGGGTAGACATGTCGCCCTACCCGGTCACATTATTCTGATTCCGAGCCAACCAGTCTTTGCTCTTTCTCCTTAATACTGTGTGCTTAGAAGAGAAGCAACAAGTACCACTTTCATAGCCGTTGGTTTGACCCGACCGGGGCTCGAACCCACTGTCTACCGCACTTAGTATATAAGAGGTTACAAATTATCATTTGAGGAGATGCTGTGAGGAGGTGCTACCGGAAGTAACGTCAAAGGAAGTGACGTCAGTCACGTGACCGGCCCCTACAGGAAGTGACGTCAGAAGTGACGTCATTCCCCCCCCCCCGTTTTTCTTCAGTGACGTCATTTTTTCCCGCGTTGTTTCTTTTGTGACGTCATTTTTTCCTCACTACGAGTACCATGGATACGAAGGGGTGTGCGCAACCGGTTTCTCCCACCCCACTGGGGTCTTTTGACCGGGAATGACGTACCTCGTTAAAAA
>MJUT01019701.1:14886-37323 GCA_002080005.1 Gigantidas platifrons | reverse complement strand
TCCATAATTTCCATATCTTTTCACCATTCAACTTACTTTTCTTACATATTTTCCATATCATTTCACAATTTTCTTCTGTATTTTCCAAATCTTTTCACTATTTGACTTGCCTTTTTTCCAAATTTTCCATGTCATTTCACTATTCAACCTACTTTTCTTCCACATTTTCCAAATCTTTCCACTATTTGATTTGCCTTTTTTCCAAATTTTTAATATCTTTTCACATTTCAACTTACTTTTCTTCTGTATTTTCCAAATATTTTCTCTTTTTTATTCTAAGGATAACACTAAATGTAATAGTGCGTCAAATGCCGCTAAATACCCGCTAAACAAGGATATCCATCGTTCAAAAGCATGTTGTCAAACTGTACACCATAACGTTGGATGTCGGACACACTAATTCGGAAACCATGTTGTCATCCTTGAAGGCAATTTTTACTTGCATTATCTATTGCAATGATAACATTAATGTCCGTTAAGCAACGGTATATCCTTCGTTCAAAAGCATGTTGACAAACTGTACACCATAACGTGTGATGACGAACCCATAATTCGAAAGCCATTTTGTCACGCATGAAGGCATATTTTTATTTGTAGCATTATTTATTGTAAGGATAACATTTAATATGATAGTGTGTTAAATGCCTCTAAATGTCCCCTTAACAACGATGGATCAATCGTTTGAAATCGTGTTGTCAACTATACATCATAACGTAGAATATTTCGTAACGGTCAATCAGATCGTGATGACGTTTGAGTAGCTTTTGCTTCAGTAGCTGAGCTCTGTCCATAAAATCACTGTACTGGGGACAAGCTCTAGAAAAATATATCAGTTGTGAAATGTAAACTGCATACGCTGATGATGCTGGTATATTGCTACTGAAGTCAAGATGCTGTGTGTGTAAAGTGAGGATTGGATAGGGGTTCAGCAGTTTGTCACTCTCTGCACTATTTAGTTAGTATAAGTATCATTTTTGTTTCTCTTAGCTTGAAGCCTAAGGTCAAAGAAATAGAACATATAATGAAAGTTTGGACCTTCAAATGTTAAGCCCAATAGGTAATATAACAATAATTAAAACACTTATTATTTCAAAGTTAAACCATTTATTTTTTAGCCTTACATATCCCAAGTATGGTATTGATAAAAAAAATAACTACAAAATGTTTCCTCTATATGGAACAGTAACGCAGACAAAGTTGACAGGGATGTTATATGATAACCAACTGTGTTGGGGGTCTTAAGATGATGTATCCAGAAATGTCTCAAATTAACGTGGATTAAAAAGAATTGTTAAAAGCAGTTCAACAATCATTACGTTATTGCCATTTTCTGAGGATATATATATTACAAATATAGGATAATTAGGCCTAACTACAAAATTGAAAAATCCTTTCTGACAAGAAGTGCTTAATGCATGGAATAACCTTCACAAGAAACAATTAACATGAAGGAATGGGGCCATTGTGGTAATGATCGTAAAGTAATTGAATTTACAACTACGTATGCAATCAGTGCCTATCACCACTAGCATTGCGAGTTCGAATTCGGCTTAGGGGAGGTGTACTCGATGGAACATTATATGATAAAATTTGTCAGGTCGGTGGTTTTCACCGTTTCACCAACAAAACTGACTGCCACGATATAGCTTAAATATTGCTGAAAGGGGTGTTAAATACCTTAAGCCCCCCTCTCATTAAGTTCTGATGATGTGAATACCAGCAGTATTTGGAACAATAATAAAATCCCCATAGGTAATCAAATAATTGTTTACATAAATAGGATAAAAAAGGAAGTATTTCTACTGATTTGATTGATGTATCAGGCCAACTAATAACAATGTAAAATTTAAATAATCTTATAATGCTAAAACTAACTCCCTTAATTAGTTACCAAGGTGTAATTTCAGCAATTAAATCTTATTTAAGATTGTTTAATATATCCAGTAATGATTTACAAAAAGAGAACCACTCTTTATTATCAAATAATATGAAAATATTTTACAAACCAGAAAAAGACTCAAAAGATATATGTAATGTACTGAAAAACAAAATATCAATTTGAAATGATAAGAGAGTTGGTCAAAAATGTTCATTGAAAGAGCATTATTGGAATTATTGAAATGTACAAAATTGGACCCCCCCAAAAAAAAAAAACTCATTATAAAAATATTAAAGCAGAATGAAATCAATCATAATATTGAATGAAACTTGTAATGATACTGAGACAACGTGATAAAGTTCCACGAATTTTCTTAGTCAAGAAAACATTTTTTCCAAGAATTACAAAATGATGTAACGGATATTTATGACCCTACGATTTTAAATTGCGTGGTTAATGTTTCCGAGAACACATTTCCCCAACAATTACCAAATAAGATACAGGATATTGATGACCCTAGAGATTTAAATTGTATACATCTATCTATGCTTTTTTGTCAGATGTTCTGCAATGTTGATCGCATTGTATTTTGTTTAAGCAAAAAAACGCTATTAGTATATTAATATTTTATCAGATAATAGTTGTACAACACGCTAAGCCTGGTGACATGTCATTGAAATGTCCTCTGTAGGATTGATTTAAAATTTGATACCAAAAATAAGGAAAGGGAGGGGGGGAAATTTCCACACGTTGTATCTTTCAATAAGGCACTGAAATGTCTTGGCTTTACGAACTTCTTAATCCCATGAATATGTCTCCTTTGAAAACGATAGATACTAGTAATTATTCAAATATGTATAACCCAAAGGCAAGAGCAAAAGTGTTAGAATGTATGAAAATCTATAATTTAGCTGATGTATTCAGAAAACTTTATCCAGAATTGAAGCAATTTAGTTGGAGACAAAATAATCCATTGAAGCAAGCAAGACTCTCAATGTTTTTACCATCATTTTCCAGAATATTTAATTAATGGGTTATATTGTTTTTGGACTATTACTTCAAAATTACATTTGTTTATATTTTAAATCATACAACTTTACCATATATACAGTTGAGATGAATTTTGTTCTAGTCGGTACCAATTCGTATTATTGTTTGTGGAAAACCATTGATCATACAGAGCATGGGTGAATTTACACTATAACGTAGTATGTCAAACCACTAATTCGGAAGCCATTTTGTCACGCTTGAAAGCAAGTTTTACTATTAGCATTACTTATTGTAAGGATAACATTAAATGTGATTGTGCGTCAAAAGCTCCTATATGTCCGCTAAACAAGGATATATCCACCATTCAAAAGCATGTCAAATTGTACACCATAACGTATGATGTCGGACCCATTTATTCGGAAGCCATTTTGTCACGCTTGAAGGCAAGTTTTTACTTATAGCGTTATTTATTGTAATGATAACATTAAATGTGAGAGTGCTTCAAATGCCCCTAAATGCCCTCTAATTAAACCACGATCTATTCATCGTTCAAAAGTGTGTTGTCAAACTATATATCATAATGTAGGATGTTTCGTAACGGTCAAGCAGATCGTGATGACGTTTGAGTAGCTTTTGCGTCAGCAGCTGAGCTCTGTCCATGAAATCATTGTACTGGGCACAAGCTCTAGAAAAACGTATGAGTTGTGAATTGTAAACTCCATACGCTGATGATCCTGGCATATTGCTACTGACTACTGATGTCAAGATTATATGTGTGTAAAGTGGGGATTGGATAGGGTTCCACTAGATTGTCACTCTATACACGTTTTAGTTGGTATACGTACCATTTTTTGTTTCTCTTAGCTTGAAGCCTAAGTTCAAAGAGATATAACATATAATGAAACTTTGGACCTTTCAAATTTTAAGTCCAATAGGTAAAATCACAACCTTAAAACACTTATTTCTAAGTTTAAACCATTTATTTGTTTAGCCTTACATATCCCAAGTATGGCATTGATCAAAGAATTTAACTGCAAAGTGTTTCCTCTACATGGGACAATGACACAGACAAAGTTGATAAGGATGTTATATGATAACCACACGGTGTTGGGGGTCTTAAGATGTTGAATCCAGACATGTACATCAAAGGTCTAAAATTAACGTGGATTTAAAAGAATTTCTAAAAGCAGCTTAAAAATCATTAAATTATTGCCATTTACTGAGAATATCGATATTACAAATTTAGGATAATTAGGCCCTACTACAAAATTGAAAAATCCTTTCTGGCAAGAAATACTTAATGCATGGAATGAACTTCACAAGAAACAATTAACGTTAAGGCACGGGGCCGTCGTGATCATAAGGTAGTTGGATTTACAACTATTTATGCAATCAGGGTCTGTCACCACAAACGTTGTGAGTTCAAATCGCGCTCAGAGGAGGTGTACTCGATACAACATTATATGATCAAATTTGTTAGGTCGGTAGTTTTCACCGATTTCCTACACAAACAAATCTGACTACTACTATATAGCAAAAATATTGCTGAAAGTGGCATTAAACACCATGGATCCCCTTCATTAAGTTCTGATGATGCACACGCCAGCAGTATTTGGAGCAATAATAAACTCATAGGTAATCAAACAATTGTTTATATAAATCGATAAAAAAAGAGGTATTTGTACTGATTTGATTGATATATCAGGACAACTTAGGACGTTTGTAAAATTTAAAGAAAGTTATAATGTTAAAACTAATTTCTTTAGTTACCAACGTGCAATTTCAGTAATTAAATCTTATTTAAAATCGTTTAATTTATTCAGTATTGATATACAAATATGAACCTCCCCTTATTACCAATATTTTACAAATCAGAAAAAGGTTTGAAAGATATGTATAATGTTCAGTACATAGCAAAATGTCAATCTGAAATGCGAAGGCAGTTGGCCACATGTTTTTTGAAAGAGTATTATTGGAATTATTGAAATGTACATAATAAGCAAAAAAACAAAAAAAAACCCACTAATTATAAAAATAAGAAAACAGAATAAAATCAATCATAATATTGAACAAATCTTAATGATACCAAGACAACGTGATTAAGTTTCACGAATTTTATTACAGTCAGAAAAACATTTTTTCCAAGAATTACAAAATGATATAGCCGATATTTTTCACCGTAAGATTTCAAATTGTATGCATCTATTGTTGAGTTTTTTTAGTTGTTTCTGCAATGTTGATCACATTGTATTATGCTTAAACCACAAATGTTATTAGTATTTAAATATTATATCAAATAACAGTTGTACATCACGCTAAGCCAGGTGACATGACATTTAAATATCCTCTGTAGGAATGATTTAAAATTTGATACCAAAAATAAGGAAGGGGGGGGGATTGCAACATAGTAAATCTTTATATAAGGCACTAAAACGTCTTGGTTTATGAACTTCTTGTTCCCATGAATATGTCTCCTTTGACAACGATAGATACAAGCAACCCAAAGGAAAAAGAAAGTTTTAAAATTTATGAAAATCTATAATTTAGCTGATATATTCGAAGAACTTTATCCAGAATTGAAGCGATTTAGTTGGAGACAAAATAGTCCATTCAACCAAGCAAGACACTCAATGATTTTACTATCATTTTCTAGAATATCTAAATAATTAATGGGTTATATTGTTTTTACAGGTTTTAATTTGGACTATTACTACAAAATTACATCTGTTTATACTTTAAATCATAAAACTTTACCATATATACGCTGATATAATTGTTACTGATCATACATAGTGGGGGTGAATGCACATCTTTATGTAGGATGTCGGTCCCTAATTCAGAAACCATTTTGTCACCCTTAAGGACAAGTTTTACTTTAAGCATTATTTATTGGAAGGATAACATTAAATGTGATAGTGGGTCAAATGCCCCCAAATGTCCGCTAAACAATGGTGTATCCATCATTCAAATACATGTTGTCATCAAACTGTACATCATAATGTAGATGGCAGACTCCTAATTCCGAAGCCATTTTGTCATGCTTGCAGGAAAGTTTGTACCTGTAGCATTGTTTATTCTATGGATAACATTAAATGTGAGAGTGCGTCAAAAGTCTCTCTGAAGATTAAAACATGTTTGTCATATGAGAAATTTCAAAACGAAGAAAGGTTTGAAGATATCAAAGGTGTAATCAGAATCCGTATTACAAAGAAGAACAGACAACAAACACAGTGGCCAAAAGGAAAAGTACAAAAGGACAAAAAACGATCAATAAAACATACATATACAACTAAAGATCGAGTAACACGAACCCCACTTTAACCGGGGGTAAACTAAGGTGCTCCGGATAGGTAAGCAGTTCCTTCTCTACTAGTGACATATATCTTGTTAATCTAGTTATAAACCCGGAGATTAGTCATGAATGAGGAAAGGACCGGCAAGTGCTTACGACCATTGGAACATATCCATGGTAATTTCTGACACAGATATTTCATAGCAGTCAACCAAGATATGGTGGCGACCATACAACTTTCGAAGTGATGACTTCAACTCAGCTAAGAGAAACCCTTTGTTCAGTAGTTTCCTTGTTATCAGCAATATATATGCTCAGTACAAAATGTCTTATTTGCATTATTTCTATTGGTTTATGTAGAGTTGTGCCCTGCACTTATTGTGTTGTGTTTTTGATTTGTTTGTCTTCGTCTTGTGTACCATATGTTTTCGAAATAAGATATTCTTAAACCAAAGATAAAAATAAGAATTTACATATAATATTATCACCGACCTTGTGAATCCTGAGACATTGAGCAAAAGCTTCTGGTGATTTTTTCAACTTTCAAATACATGTACACAACTTTGCTAAGTTACGTTATATTTTATATTTGGAGGCAGTGAACCATGTAATAGACAATATTAGTACAGAGTCTTAAAATAAAAGTGTTTGTGTATGAGGCTTTAAAACGGGGATAACAACGAATACACATATAAATTATATTTTTAGACACTGCATTTGTATTTTGGTTGTCCTTCAGAACAATCTCTTTAATCCAGTCACGTTTATATTTTGAATTGAAAAATGAAATTATATAACAACCCCTTGATTGTCTATTTTGACATAGGGTGGATCCGTGACAGCATATATAAAAAAATTACCCAATGAATGCAATGTGCCTGTTCAAGTAGAACAGGTAAAGGATAAAAGGGAGTATTCAAGCTATTTTGTTACTTTAAGCATAATTTATTTCTGAATTTTGTTTATTCGTGTAAGAGAGATTTGGTGCTATTTTACTTCTCCATGAAAGAAACATTAATATTATCGTTACTGCATCAATCAAGAAAGAATTAAGCTGATTACATTTATTCATTCAAGGTGAATGTATACATTTATTATACGTTATAATATTTACATTACTCTAAATTTGATATTCTATTTTTTTTTCTAAATTATATAGTGTGGGGATAACACCATAAGACACACGCAGGTTTGTTTTCACGAATTTCTACTGGTTTGATTGATATATCAGGCCAACTAATGACATTTTTTTAAATTTAAATAATCTTACAATGTTAAAAATAACTCCCTTGATTTGTTACCGAGGTGTAATTTCAGCAATTAAATCTTATTTAAAATCGCTTAATATATCCAGTAATGATTTACACAAAGAGAACCACTCTTTATTATCAAACAATATGAAGGGTCCCGGGTGGTTCAATGAGATAAGTCGTTGGATTTAGCAACTCATACAAGCCTATCACCAATACGGCGTGGGTTCGCACCCAGCTTTGTAAATTACAAAAATTACTCGACTCGCAGTCGCAAGTGATAAAGTTTACCAGTTGCTTGCCCAGGGTCGGTGGTTCTCTCCGGGTACTCCGTATTCCTCCACCACTAAAACTGGTCGCCATGATATGGCTGAACTATTGCTGAAAGGAGCGTTTAAAAACACAAAAATTCAAATTCAAATTCATAAAATATGAAAATATTTTACAAACCAGAAAAAGACTCAAAAGATATATATAATGTACTGAAAAACAAAATATCAATTTGAAATGATAAGAGAGTTGGTCAAAAAAGTTCATTGGAAGAGCAGTATTAGAATTATTGAAATGTACAAAATTGCACCCTGCCCCCCCAAAAAAACTCATTACAAAAATAATAAAACAATGAAATCAATCATAATATTGAATGAAACTTGTAATGATACAAAGACAACGTGATCAAGTTTCACAAATTTTCTTACAGTCAAGAAAACATTTTTTTCAAAGAATTACAATATTATGTAACGGATATTGATGACCCTAGAGATTTAAATTGTATACATCTATCTATGCTTTTTTGGTCAGTTGTTCTGCAATGTTGATCGCATTGTATTTTGCTTAAATAACAAACACTATTAGTATATTAATATTTTATCAGATAATAGTTGTACAACACGCTAAGCCTGGTGACATGTCATTGAAATGTCCTCTGTAGGAATGATTTAACATTTGATACCAACAAAAAGAAAAAAGGGAAAGGGGGAGGGGGTAAATTGCCACACGCTGTATCTTTCTATAAGGCACTAAAATGTCTTGGCTTTACGAACTTCGTAATCCCATGAATATGTCTCCTTTGAAAACGATAGATACAAGTAATTATTCAAATATAAATAACCCCAGCCAAGTGCAAAAGTGTTAGAATTTATGAAAATCTATAATTTAGCTGATATATTCAGAAAACTTTATACAGAATTGAAGCGATTTAGTTGGAGACAAAATAATCCATTGAAGCAAGCAAGACTCTCAATGTTTTTACCATCATTTTCCAGAATATTTGATTAATGGGTTATATTGTGTTTGGACTATTACTTCAAAATTACATTTGTTTATATTTTAAATCATACAACTTTACCATATATACAGTTGAGATGAATTTTGTTCTAGTCGGTACCAATTCGTATTATTGTTTGTGGAAAACCATTGATCATACAGAGCATGGGTGAATCTACACTATAACGTAGTATGTCAAACCACTAATTCGGAAGCCATTTTGTCACGCTTGAAAGCAAGTTTTACTATTAGCATTACTTAGTGTAAAGATAACATTAAATGTGATAGTGCGTCAAAAGCCCCTAAATGTCCGCTAAACAAGGATATATCCACCATTCAAAAGCATGTCAAATTGTACACCATAACGTATGATGTCGGACCCACTTATTCGGAAGCCATTTTGTCACGCTTGAAGGCAAGTTTTTAATTAACCCACGATCTATTCATCGTTCAAAAGTATGTTGTCAAACTATACATCATAATGTAGGATGTTTCGTAACGGTCAAGCAGATCGTGATGACGTTTGAGTAGCTTTTGCGTCAGCAGCTGAGCTCTGTTCATGAAATCATTGTACTGGGAACAGGCTCTAGAAAAACGTATGAGTTGTGAAATGTAAACTCCATACGCTGATGATCCTGGCAAATTGCTACTGACTACTGATGTCAAGATTATATGTGTGTAAAGTGGGGATTGGATAGGGTTCCAATAGATTGTCACTCTATACAATTTTCAGTTGGTATACGTACCATTTTTGTTTATTTTAGCTTGAAGCCTAAGTTCAAAGAGATAGAACATATAATGAAACTTTGGACCTTTCAAATTTTAAGCCCAATAGGTAAAATCACAACCTTAAAACACTTATTTCTAAGTTTAAACCATTTATTTGTTTAGCCTTACATATCCCAAGTATGGCATTGATCAAAGAATTTAACTGCAAAGTGTTTCCTCTACATGGGACAATGACACAGACAAAGTTGATAAGGATGTTATATGATAACCACACGGTGTTGGGGGTCTTAAGATGTTGAATCCAGATATGTACATCAAAGGTCTAAAATTAACGTGGATTTAAAAGAATTTCTAAAAGCAGCTTAAAAATCATTAAATTATTGCCATTTACTGAGAATATCGATATTACAAATTTAGGATAATTAGGCCCTACTACAAAATTGAAAAATCCTTTCTGGCAAGAAATACTTAATGCATGGAATGAACTTCACAAGAAACAATTAACATTAAGGCACGGGACCGTCGTGATCATAAAGTAGTTGGATTTACAACTACTTATGCATTCAGGGTCTGTCACCACGAACGTTGTGAGTTCAAATCGCGCTCAGAGGAGGTGTACTCGATACAACATTATATGATCAAATTTGTTAGGTCGGTAGTTTTCACCGGTTTCCTACACAAACAAATCTGACTGCTACTATATTGCAAAAATATTGCTGAAAGTGGCATTAAACACCATGGATCCCCTTCATTAAGTTCTGATGATGCACACGCCAGCAGTATTTGGAGCAATAATAACCAACGTGCAATTTCAGTAATTAAATCTTATTTAAAATCGTTTATATTATTCAGTATTAATATACAAATATGAACCTCCCCTTATTACCAATATTTTACAAATCAGAAAAAGGTTTGAAAGATATGTATAATGTTCAGTACATAGCAAAATGTCAATCTGAAATGCGAAGGCAGTTGGTCAAATTGTTTTTTGAAAGAGTATTATTGAATTATTGAAATGTACATAATATGCCCCCCAAAAAAAACACTAATTATAAAAATAATAAAACAGAATAAAATCAATCATAATATTAATGGTACCAAGACAACGTGATTTTATTACTGTCAGAAAAACATTTTTTCCAAGAATTACAAAATGATATTTTTCACCGTAAGATTTTAAATTGTATGCATCTATTGTTGAGTTTTTTTTAGTTGTTCTGCAATGTTGATCACATTGTATTATGCTTAAACCACAAACATTATTAGTATTTAAATATTTTATCAAAATAACAGTTGTACATCACGCTAAGTCAGGTGACATGACATTTAAATATCCTCTGTAGGAATGATTTAAAATTTGATACCAAAAATAAGGGGGGGGGGATTGCAACATAGTAAATCTTTATATAAGGCACTAAAACGTCTTGGTTTACGAACTTCTTGTTCCCATGAATATGTCGCCTTTGACAACGATAGATACAAGCAACCCAAAGGAAAAAGAAAGTTTGAAAATTTATGAAATTCTATAATTTAGCTGATGTATTCGAAGAACTTTATCCAGAATTGAAGCGATTTAGTTGGAGACAAATAATCCATTCAAACAAGAAAGACACTCAATGATTTTACTATCATTTTCTAGAATATCTAATTAATTAATGGGTTATATTGTTTTTACGGGTTTTAATTTGGACTATTACTACAAAATTACATCTGTTTATACTTTAAATCATAAAACTTTACCATATATACAGCTGATATAATTGTTACTGATCACACAGAGTGGGGGATGAATGTACATCTTTATGTAGAATGTCGGACCCCTAATTCAGAAACCATTTTGTCACCCTTAAGGACAAGTTTTACTTTAAGCATTATTTATTGGAAGGATAACATTAAATGTGATAGTGGGTCAAATGCCCCTAAATGTCCGCTAAACAACGGTGTATCCATCATTCAAATACATGTTGTCATCAAACTGTACATCATAATGTAGATGGCAGACTCCTAATTCCGAAGCCATTTTGTCATGCTTGCAGGAAAGTTTGTACCTGTAGCATTATTTATTCTAAGGATAACATTAAATGTGAGAGTCCGTCAAAAGTCTCTCTAAAGATAAAAAAATGATTGTCATATGAGGAATTTCAAAACGAAGAAAGGTTTGAAGATATCAAAGGGGTAATCAGAATCCGTATTACAAAGAAGAACAGACAACACAAACACAATGGCCAAAAGGAAAAGTACAAAAGGACAAAAAACGATCTATAAAACATACATATAAAACTAAAGATCGAGTAACACGAACCTCACTTTAACCGGGGGTAAACTAAGGTGCTCCGGATAGGTAAGCAGTTCCTTCTCTACTAGTGACATATATCTTGTTAATCTAGTTACAAACCCGGAGATTAGTCATGAATGAGGAAAGGACCGGCAAGTGCTTACGACAAGCGGAACATATCCATGGTAATTTCTGACACAGATATTTCATAGCAGTCAACCAAGTTATGGTGGCGACCATAAAACTTTCGAAGTGATGACTTCAACTCAGCTAAGAGAAACCCTTTGTTCAGTAGTTTCCTTGTTATCAGCAATATATATGTTCAGTACAAAATGTCTTATTTGCGTTATTTCTATTGGTTTATGTAGAGTTGTGCCCTGCACTTATTGTGTTGTGTTTTTGATTTGTTTGTCTTCGTCTTGTGTACCATATGTTTTCGAAATAAGATATTCTTAAACCAAAGATAAAAATAAGAATTTACATATAATATTATCACCCACCTTGTGAATCTTGAGACATTGAGCAAAAGCTTCTGGTGATTTTTTCAACTTTCAAATACATGTACACAACTTTGCTAAGTTACGTTATATTTTATATTTTGAGACGATGAACCATTTATATAGACAATATTAGTGTAGAGTCTTAAAATAAAAAGTTTTTGTGTATGAGGCTTTAAAACGGGAATAACAACGAATACACATATAAATTATATTTTTAAACACTGCATTTGTATTTTGGTTGTCCTACAGAACGATCTCTTTAATCCAGTCACGTTTATATTTTGAATTAAATAATGAAATTATATAGCAACCCCTTGATTGTCTATTTTGACATAGGGTGGGTCCGTGACAGCATATATAAAAAATATACCCAAATGAATGCAATGTGCATGTTCAAGTAGAACAGGTAAAGGATAAAAGAGAGTATTCGAGCTATTTTGTTGCTTTAAGCACATTTATTTCCCAATTGTGTTTATTCGTGTAAGAGAAATTTGGTGCTATTTGACTTCTCTATGAAATAAACATTAATATTATCGTTACTGTATCAATCAAGTAAGAAATAAGCTGATTACATTTATTCATTCAAGGTAAATGTATACATTTATTATACGTTATAATATTTACATTACTCTAAATTTGATATTCTATTTTTTTTCTTCTTAAATTGTGTAGTGCGGGGATCACACCATAAGACACATGCGGGTTTGTTTTCACGAATTGCAAAGATATCAGTGGTTTGTTTTTTGTTTGGTTTTATGGTTATTAACGCCACTTTCAACAATATTTCAGCTGTATCGTTGCAGTCAGTTTTATTGGTGGAGGAAACTGGAATACCCGGAGAAAACCACCGACCTGACGTAAGTCACTGACAAACTGGGACTTTCTCGATTTGTCTTGTCTCTTGGACTGAAATAAGAGTATATTCCATTTAGAAGCAAAGTAGTACATTTAAAGAAACCGAGGAATACAGCCAAATGCCAAATGATTTGAATTTTGATTTTAGATGGGATGGGAAACACGTAAATTTGCTTAGCACTCTGCGTTTCTAACATCCAACAGGAGGAGGGACAATCCAATAAAATAAGCTAAAAGCCACCGGTTAGAAACACACGGAGTCGTAGGTCTTATGCTAAGAATATGTCCAGTTCGACATCTTCTCTCTTAACCTATGTTATGGCGTATTCGTCAACCACACTCATCATTATTTTGATAAAGTGAAAAGTATACCACAAATTTATATAATGTCTTCTTGTAATTTGAAATTGTAAATGCAAAGGAGTGAGTATGATAAGGGCCGATTTTGGCCCAATCTCAGACACTGTTTATATAGATATAATATTAAGCACAATCATTGAAAGGTAAGAAAAATAAATTTTTGGATGATTTCACTTTGTCCTTTGTTGCTTAGCAACGTAAATGGAGGAGGGTCCAATTAATCATTGGAAATTCAAATATGGTTGTTTTATTTTACATATCTTGTATAGTCTTTTCGACAAAATGTTATATTATGTGCATGTACACCCTACAAATGATATTCCAATGCTCTATGGTAGCATATAGTATTTTTGCGTAGTTATGTCACCATAGCAACGGTTTGTAAACATTAAATTAATCTATATTATTGCAATTAAAGGTTGAATTTTGACATCTACGATATTATGACTTGATATTTGACTAAGCGGTACACTTTTGTTCAAGCTATACACACTACAAATATCATTTCATATTCCAAAATTACATTTTGGTATTTTTATTCATAGTTATGGCCCGTCCATAGCAACAGGTTTCCCTATGCACAGTATTTTCCTGTAGATCTCATGGACCTTTCATTTAATCAAGAAAACATTTCTACAGCAGCACCTTAGCAGAGACATCTTATCATTTACTAACCAGTATATACAATGTATTATAAGAATTCCTTAAACCTTACAATGTCCATAGTAACCAAATATTATCCCTAACAACCGCAGAAACTCGTCAATGCTGAGCTCTGTAAATTGTTTTTTTCTTCTTTTTATAACCGAATGTTGATCTTTTTATTTTCTAAATCAAGAGAGGAAAATATTCTCAGTAAATAGAATGTCAAGGGAACCAAGTCAACTGCACAACATGGTAAAGCAGTGCTACAGCCGTAGGAGAGGATATAATCCTTGTTGAATAATACAATATTTAAAATGAATCCATGGAAACGGATGCCCTTCTAACTGAAAAACCCCTCACCCAATTAACCCCAAAATGACAAATTAACATAGACCTTGAGATGTCAAATCTTCTTAATTTTATTTTACCTGCATACCTTAAAAAACTAGAATACTATAATAATAAAACTAAAGAAAGTTGATCTGGTGATCACAGAGCCCGGATTCCAAATTTTCATCCAGAAACCTTTAAAGCCCTATCTTTTAAGAGAAAATGGGCTATAATTCATGAACGGTAAATGTCAATTTCACCATACAGTAATTGAAATTAATCTGTATGTTATGATACATTGCATTGTGTTAAAGTTTGAAAAGATTTGGTTAAGTAGTACCTTATATATCATCCGGATACCTAGAAAGTCCCTATTTTCTAAGAGAAAAGGGCCATAACTTATGCACGGAAAATGTAAAATACACCATAATCATACCTAACCTGTATCTTATGGTATACAGCATTGTGTTCAAGTTTGAAAAGATTTGGTTCAGCGGTACTTAAAATATCATTCGGAAACCTAAAAAGTCCCTATTTTCTAAGAGAAAAAGAGCCATAACTCAGGAATGGTAAATGTGAAATACACCGTAATCAAACCTGACCTGTATTTTATGGTACACAGCAGTGTGTGAAAGTTTGAAAAGATATGGTTGAGCAGTACTTTGACGGACGAACAGATGAACGGACGAACAGACATGAGGATCCCTATGTACTCCCGACTCTCTTCGAGCGGGCGTATAATAAATCATGAAAACCTCTGAAATCACTGTATGGCTAGAGGTTGAGATATTTTTTTTCTTTGAATTAATAATACCCGATATACAATATCTTATAGTGGGGGAAAACAGACAACACAATGGCCAAAAGATATGTACTATCGGGGAATCATAATGCCCGCATATGATTACTAAGCTATATCTAGTAGCTGATGTCTAGTCTTAAAGACACAGCATTTTATTGGAACTATCAGTTAACATTGCCCTAACCATTAGTAAATACTGTTGTACTTTTTATCCAAATTCATTGCTTAATCATACCTATCTAGTAAATGAAAATTGAACCTATTCCTACATAATTAGCAACAGTGCTTAAGGGTAACACGGAGGCAACAATGACACATCAAGGACAATATCAGGCATTATCCAATACAAAATATCATTAATGTACTATCGTGACTATACCATTTATTATATTCAAGATCCTGACGTATATATAAGTTAACCAAAACCTAGAGTGCATGGTCGTATGGACGTGCAGATCGATGGACAAGGGTACATACATGTACTTCTTTGTGAAAATGGTGATCAAACATAATAATGCTTATCGAAAAAAAAATCCAATGTCATAGATGCATTAAATTCTTCAGTAGAAGCTTCACTTCATTGTCATCATCAAATAACTTTTAGTGTCGGTGAGATTTGCACTCTAGTCATTACGAAAGTCAATATCAATGTGACGAGCACATCACAGTAACCACACAACAATCTCTGGCCACAATAATGCAACATTTAGAAAGTCTTATATATTACCCTTTTTAACGGTTTATTTTTCTGAACTTTATAGTTTCTCTTTTTTCTGCTTTTGAGTTTTAATGTACATGTATAATATGCTATTAAGATTTGAAAAAAAAAATATTCAGCCATATACGAACATATGTTTACCGTTAATATATATTTCTTTATGAGAATAAGTTGTGTTTTTTGTTTTTTCTAAACACTTTCATGGTTTAAATTGTATAAAAGTGATCAATGTCAGTTCATTATATAACGTTTTTTCAGTCGGCACTAAACAAGGCAACGATAGCAATGTTATTCTTTATTATACGATCCGTTTTCCTTACGTCATTTCTCTAACGTTATTTCTTTTTTATTTTTGTAATTAAAAGTTGTATACAATTAGTATCTGTTGCATCTCTGCTAAGCACACGACAGTAAATCATTAGAACAAAAATTGGTTGGCTCGGAATCATGATAATGTGTGAATCTCCATGTCTATCCGCGCAGCATTGAGATGGAACTAAAAATTCCAACTAAGTGTGTTTAGTCTAGAACAAACCAGACAGCACCATTTTGATATAAACTTAACTTGCTCTTGCCATGGTATAGCTGAAGAATTGTGCATTTGGTGGTAAGCAACGATCATTTTTACTAATGATTAAGAATTTGTACTAGAAAATTATCAGCTATATTTCTATCTTATTATGTTACCCAACATTTCACAATTTAAAGAACTGGGGAATGTATAGCATCAATAGATTCATACATGCTATTTAATAATCAATATTGTTCCAAAGTTTTAAAAATGATGTTTGTGGTTTTTTTTATTGTACGGTAAAATCGTTTTTTATTCTCATTATGGTCAGTTCATTATTTACTTGCAATAATCCGTCAAGATTAAACTTACATTCTAACACTCCAATGAATGGATACTGAAGTTCCGATATTAAATAAGCATCTGTATGTAAATTGTAATATCATGGAAAATGGGGACAAACTTTAATATAATGATAATCTATCAAAATAACCATTAATCGGTTCTCAAAATCTGAACATGTGAATTTCATTTTGTGTCTGTATAATAAATATCAAGTTATTTTATTTGTCATGCTTTAAAAAAGTTTGCCCGGAGTAGTTAACCCAAAATGAAGTGCTATAATGTATGGACATTTGATATTTTGTTTTAACGATTATTTTAACATTAAATAATGTAGGACATCAAAAACATTTGATTATGATGTATAATGAATTTGTAAAATAAAAAAACAACCAAGAAAAAAAAAAAAACAACAGACAAAAAATCGATGAATCGATCCTGGGATTATTATACTGTAGTATAATAGTCACAGATGTTGTTATCGGCAGTCATGTGTGCTAACCATTACGCCACCGCCACATGAATATTGAGAGGGTAGAATTAAGCTATATATAAATCAAATTTATCGGAAATTCACTTTGTGAAAGAGCTATAGGTAAGTCAAAATAAAAACAATTAATAATAATAAAAAGTAAAGGGACTACTAAAATTAGAAAGTTCTGATGTGTCGTTTACATGTCTAATTTCTAAGATACTACTGATCTAATTTTGATAGTATTACGTGATTTTTCCTTTTGGTTGTTTCTTTTGTTTTCTGTACTTTTTGTGAATTGTCGGGATAATATTAAAGTATCCTAACACATGAAATTCCACTGAGGGTAAGAAAAAAACCCACGTCGGACTCAATGCAGTAAATCATCTCCAAAATTTAGCCGTTTTTTTTCTATGTAAATAACGTCAAAACTTTCATAAAATTTGTTCAAGTTTACCATACTCCCGTAGCAAAACAACTACGATAAACCAACTTTATTTTGGATGAGATTAAATGGTCGATTTCTATTTCTGTCTATTACGAATGAAAACGGTCAATAAAAAATGGCCGCTGGCGTGAAATCTACCTTAAAATTATTTTTTGATTGCATACTGATCACACTCGGGTACCAACATAAAAATTAAATGAGATATGTGCTTATGTATATTAAACATCATACTAAAATATGCCGTTGGTACCCGCTTGTGGTTATGCTGAAAATTTGCATTAAATACACATTTCTTATTAGATTTCACATATTTTCACGAAACAATAGACTTTTCATTGACTAGTGTAGCGTCATCGCACGTGCAAATATGGAAAATTGTTACCAATATATTAGATGGGGTAAAGATCTTATAAAATCAACAAACAATGAAAGCTATATTTTTTATTCAAAATTTGCCTATATTTCTGCCCTTATCATACCTACTCCTTTTATTGATGTAATTGTAAGATGCAATTGGCAGATTTATTCTGAAATTACTGAGGAACATGGGAAGTCAATTCTTTATGATTCAAGGCATCGCTTCCTAAAGGCTACAATGAAGGAACCGTCTGTTGTCTTATGGTTATATGTCCGTTAGGACTGGTTTAGAAATTCGAAATGTAGTCATATCACAAATAATGCTAACCAGTGTGTAATTATTGAGTTGATAATGTTGATCAATCTCACTTAACACATGAATTGTACATATTTCAAGTGTATGAAAACAAATTTGCAATTTTAAAATTCGATATTTTAATTTTTAGTTTCATTTCAGTTTTTGATTGATAAATTCGGCTATATGAATTTGAAATGAAGTTGATATTATAAGTTATTTCCGTTCCTATCCGTTGATATGGAGATCTTAACATCCTGTAGTAGCCAAGTGCATCCTGAGGCGCTGTCGAAAGGTGCACAGGCTACTGAAGCGTGTTAACATCTCCATATCTACTGATAGGAATGTAAATAACGAATGTATCCCCGGTTATGGTACGAAATAAGACATTTTGAACCCCGGTGAACCAAGGAAAAGTGACGTGTTCTTTGATGTTGAAAAGAATCAGCAAAAATATGAAAGTTTCGAGTTTTTTTACCCAGTGTAGGATATACCTTTGGTAGAACCCCACAGTTGATCAAATTAACAGCTGTATATTCATTATATGTCCAAAATCAACTAAATTTGATTTAGGCGCGCAACGTCGCGAGCTTTGACGTCATGTATTTTCTCTATCCTAAAAATTATGACAACTTTTGATTGATTAAATGACTAATTACACCCGGTAATATGGCTAAAAATAGTAGCATAGCGTCAATATTTTAAGTATATTTACTCTATGTTACTAAAAATAGTAATTTAGTGTCAATATTTTTTTTTAAATAGAAATAAGATGTCTGGTTTCTTCACAGTGGAAAAATATTTTATGTTAATAATTTATTTTCAATCACACGAGTAATACATTACATATGTAATATAAAAAGTAAGTACTTTTTACTCTGTCAATATGAATATGTTATATATGGACCTATTAAGATTATATTGACCTCGGACTTCGTCCTCGGTCAATATAATCTTAATAGGTCCATATATAACATATCCATAATTGTCCATTAAAGTCCATAATTGTATAATATTGACCGCAATCACATGGAATATTTGTATAATATACATGTGTCTATATAATATATGTCTATATAATCTTGCATTTTTAATTTGCTTTTTAGCAACATTCCAATCTATTACCATATCAATATTGTATGATACCAACGTAGCGTGGTGAAGGTTTCCGAGAAACCATTTCCCAAACAATTACCAAATAAGATACAGGATATTGATGACCCTTGATATTTAAATTGTGTACATCTATCTATGCTTTTTTGTCAGTTGTTCTGCAATGTTGATCACATTGTATTGTGTTTACACCCCACACACTATTATTATTTAAATATATTGTCATATAATAGTTGTACATCATACTAAAACAGGAGACATGATACTGAAATGTCCACTGTAGGAATGATTTGAAATTTGATACCAAACATAACTCATAAGGTAGAACTTCTCTAATATTGACCTAAATCTATTTTTTTCTTGATTTTACAAATATTTAAAAAGGCCTGGGTGGCTTTCATGTTAAATTCTGATCAGCTTGTAGTATAACCTAAAGTGGTAAGGGCTTAATCCACATCTCAAGGTGGGGGATTTCATTTGTAAACTCGATAAAGTCTTCATAAGTGTCTTATATTTCCGTCTACAAGAAGTGTTAGGCCATGGGCTTAGATAGCCTACCGTGCACCCCCCCCCCCCCCTCACCGTCGAACGCCACTAATTTGCTTTGGTCCTCTTTGCTATGTCCTTTTTAAGAAAAAAACATGTTAACATTGAATATTTTGCGATGAACTTACATTTTTGAGCCCTTTTTTACATCCTTTCGACAATTTTGCTGGATTTTCATACTTTTTCATTCTTCACTGTTGCTGAGGTCTTGTAGCTTATGAAAAACTATTAGAATATAAAAAATGGGGTTTGGTGGATAGCTGATTATATTATCGTTCAAATGAATACAAGTTATTAATATTTTATGAAGTTCAGTAATCGTAGGAGGCAAAACATCTATCCCTACCCCTAATAAAATTGCGTAAAAACGAAATTTTTCGCCTTTTGTTTTCAATAGACAAAATATTACACAACTTTGATATTTTTATAATGAATGTCTTAAAACTGTTGAATTTACGGAAAATTAAACCCATTACATCATCAAAAAAATGTTTTTTAGTGTAGGTTGCAGAAAAATGGAATATTATGATTTTTGCCGATTTTAGCTCTATTCAGCCCAAAGCGCGTAATATCCTTTTCATAATATAAATTGACAACCAAATTATACATCTGTCGTGTGAAGTTATGTTATGGAGACATTTTAAAGTAAAATTTGTTCCAGGACCACCCTGTATAGGTCTTCTAGCGGCAAAATATTACCCCTTACCCTGCCGAAAATCGCATAATATTTTCTCATCAGTATTAGTCTGTGGACTAGCATAACCCCCCGTACATTCCCATCTTCCATGTTAACATGTTGTTTTAAGTCCTCCTATATATTCTCTTGAAGGAAAAACATGTTAGCATTGAAAATTGTGGGACAAACTTGCCGTTTGAGGCTAATGTTTACACCCTGTCGCAGCTTTTTGAGGATTTTTGATTTTTTTCAATTTTTGTCTTTGCGAGCATTAAATGTATACTAAACAGTCTTGAAAGTACATCAATATGGTATCAAATGAAAGCTTATAGTATTAATTTTTAATTGAATAGAAGATATATACACTTTGTATCAAATTTTGTCAAACGTGAAAAACCTACCCCTCCCCCTTCCTGAAATGACAAAAAAGATTTTTTCCCCCTTAAAAGTTTAGATAAAAAAATATTTCGTATTAAACTGCATTTTTTTTATGCTAAGCCAAACAAATATATCACATTTAATAAATCAAGCACTAGTAATCCTTTATGAAGTGATTTTTGTCACAACAAATTTGTGGTCAAAATACTTGAAAAATGGGATATTTTCAATTTTGCAGATTTTCACTAATCTTACTAATAAAATAAAGGATACCGCATCATAATGACGGTTGATTTTGTATCTGGGTACTATAACAATGTAAATAATTATATTCCTTCTACCTACTGATTAACAAATAAATAGCAAAATATTAGCCCTACCCCTCTTAAAAAACATGTAAAATTTGATTAAACTCGGTTTATTTCCTTAGAAACATGGTCGGGCAGGGTGAAATTTTTATCTCACCTGGCCAAAGGCCAAGTGAGCTTTTGCCATCACTTGGCGTCCGTCGTCCGTTCGTCCGTCCGTCGTACGTCGTAAACTTTTTCAAAAATCTTCTCCTCTGAAACTACTTGACCAATTGTACCCAAACTTGTCTGAAAATGATACTTTTTGTTCTTTATTTAAAAAATATAAGAGATTGCTTTTAAGTTTAAATAATAAAAATGTGCAGCATGTCAAGATCTACCTGCCCTGCAATTTTGAAGTATATCTGATTACCCATCTGGGAGTTATTGCCCCTTTTTTCATCAAATTTTAAACATTTTGATACTTTTCATCTTATATTTCAAAAACTATAGGAGATAGACGACAAGTTCAAATTGCAGATATGTGCAGCATTGCAAGACCTACCTACCCTTCAATTTTGAAGTAAATTTGAATACCCATCTGGGAGTTATGGCCCTTTTAATCGCACCTGGCCAAAGGCCAAGTGAGCTTTTGCCATCACTTGGCGTCCGTCGTCCGTTCGTCCGTCCGTCGTACGTCGTAAACTTTTTCAAAAATCTTCTCCTCTGAAACTACTTGACCAATTGTACCCAAACTTGTCTGAAAATGATACTTTTTGTTCTTTATTTAAAAAATATAAGAGATTGCTTTTAAGTTTAAATAATAAAAATGTGCAGCATGTCAAGATCTACCTGCCCTGCAATTTTGAAGTATATCTGATTACCCATCTGGGAGTTATTGCCCCTTTTTTCATCAAATTTTAAACATTTTGATACTTTTCATCTTATATTTCAAAAACTATAGGAGATAGACGACAAGTTCAAATTGCAGATATGTGCAGCATTGCAAGACCTACCTACCCTTCAATTTTGAAGTAAATTTGAATACCCATCTGGGAGTTATGGCCCTTTTAATCGCACCTGGCCAAAGGCCAAGTGAGCTTTTGCCATCACTTGGCGTC
>MJUT01019701.1:0-13995 GCA_002080005.1 Gigantidas platifrons | reverse complement strand
GATAGTTACAACAAGCAGGTAAAATCCTCCATCTGCAGAAACAAATCCTCTGAAATTTGCCAGGAATCTCCAATTTGTGCAAGAGCACTTTGGAATAGGGGTGACTTTTATAATTTCTTAATTGGCTGGACTTTTCCAATCCCCTTATATGCGCTCGTTGTATCACAGCGTGTGAACGCGTTCAGGCCTAAACGTGCTTTACACAATTCCTGCTGGTACTACTGTGCTAATTTGGTGATATCTATCAACCTTTTCTTGTTTCCAGTTCCAGCATGAAAGATAATTGTCACTCCTTGTTATACCCCCGCTCCACCGGAGGGGGTATACTGTTTTACCTCTGTCCGTCCTTCCATCTGTTTTTCTGTACGTGCGTCCGTCCGTCTGTCTGTCCGTCCGACCGTCTGTCCGTCCGTACGTTTCACATGTCGCGCTCTAACTTAAGAACCCCTTGGCCAATTTACTTCAAATTTCACAGACTTATTGGAATTGATGGTCTTACGGTCTGTTTAATTTATGGTGAAATTTCAGTTTTTCATTCCAGAGTTATAGGACTTTATTCATAAAATTGTAGGCGATATTTAGTATGTCGCGCTGTAAATTGAGAACCCCTTGGCCAATCCACTTCAAAATTCGCATAGTTATTGAAATTGATAGTCTTATGGTTTGTAAACTTTTTGGTGAAATTTCGATTTTTCACTCCAGAGTTATGCGACTTTATTCATCAAATTGTAGGCCATTTTTCGTATGTCGCGCTGTAAATTGAGAACCCCTTCGCTAATTCACTTCAAACTTCGTACTGTTATTGGAATTGATAGTCTTTACTACTCAACGATTGATGGCATATCCTGACCATTCGATTATTTGGATTTGTTTGCAATATATGTGTACAGTTGTTTATTTTTGTCAATACAAAAGGTATGTCAAACTATTATAGTGTTTTATTTCAACATAAATATTGTATAAATGTCCCAATTCATGTTTATGGTGCAGCTGTTGGTGATATTTAGATTTTTCATGCAAGAGTTATGGGAAAGAAACTCTTTACAAATATTGTCAGGGATGATTCCAGTTTTTTAAAATGGGTCCCCTACACAGAATTGGAAATTGTTTTCACCAAATTGGGAAATTTGTAATAGATCATTTTTTTAAAGCAGAACACGATATTCTTAAACGCTTGTACTGTTAAGATTGCAGAGTCTGTAGACTAGCTTAAAAGAATTAGATGGATACAATTATATCAAAGTCCACGATTATGAGTGGTAAAAGTCTGCTTTTACAAGACATTCATTATGACAAATCTCATGATGGTCATGTCAAGAACCAGCTTCACTTTGCGACATCCTGATGATAAATCGCCAGTGTTACTATTTAAACAAAACAGTGTTTCACTGTATGCACTTTATAAATGCTGCATGGATTTCTTAACATGTTCTTCCCTGAGTGAAAACATGTTTGTTTTTTAAGAGACGCATTGTGACAGTATCTGCACATGTTTTTCATTCTTAAAACAAAATTGTCTGCATTAAAGAGACATTCATATGACTTGTAACTGTTATCTGTTATAAATCACAATTTTAGCATTGGACACTGATCAACTGAGTGTGCATATACTTTCATCAAACTTACAATCAGCATTGAATCATGTGGACCAGGGATAATACTTAACTATTTTTACCAGGGGCCAGCTGGGTTACTGACTTAATTTCTAGGGCCCAACAGAATTTTTAGGGGCCAAGGTTTGTTCAGTTGATGTGAAAGAAAAATCAAAACATTCGGACAAGAATGAATAATTGTTCATTTTTAAAACCCATTTATTCAGGTAATACAGGCTTTTTAAACACTTGTGGTAGTATGAAATTTTATCTTCCTCTTTTGTGGAGATTTTATAGGTGATAAACTCCAACATTTTCTAAATTAAAATTAACAACAGATATTGTATCTTTTATTTTTTTGTTATTTGTACACAAGTAAAAGGTAGCTGATAATTTTTATTTCACAAGTTCTGCAGTAGGTTATACAAATTACTGTAAAAAAGTATCCAATAGCAATACATTTTTGGGGGAAAATTTTAGGATATTATTGGACATTTGCAATTGAAATACAAATTAAATTGACAAGTTATTCACTTTAGTTTTGGTTACTAGTATCAATTAATTTCCATGCAAATATTTTTCATTTAAATGTTCTTCTGTATGTTGTTAACTTACAAGATAATGCAGATGTAGACAACAATCCGTATCTAATTGTCCGATCCGGATCCGGTTCCGACTTTTACATCATCAATGTCCACTTCCAGTTTTCATCCCTTGTTAATTTCAGTTGAATACTTAAATCTGTTGTCATCCTCAATATAAGGAGCATCTCAAAATAACTTTAATTAAGCATAATCAATCTTTGATCACTGGGAAGTGTGCAGGTCAACTTATTTGTGTGTTCAGTAATATATATATATAAGTTTAAGGCTAAAATGATGCTTATATTACGAACAGGAATAATGAGAAGTTCAAATGGGAACGTTCTGGTTTGACAGAATATATATAAACAATTTCAAATCTCTCTCTGACATTTTGATGAATCTGAAAACGGAATGTAATGCCAACTCCATTGACAATGAAAACTTGGGAGTGATGAATAATTCATGGGGTGGTATAAAATCTGCATCGTTGAAAGGACATTTTTCGGACATGTCGATAATACCAAAATTGGGAATTTTAATTTACTTGCAATTATTTTGGGGCCGCTGGTGATTTTTGGGGCCGCCAAGCGGCCCTAAATTATATAGTGGAATCATCCCTGATTGTACGAACTTGACGACGGACGTATCATGCGCTCTTTGCGCAGCTGTTTATTTGTCTTTTTTAGTAAAAAATCAAAATAACAAATTACATTTTTAAAATTTTCCTTTAAATGTGAAATACAAACTCAAATTACCAACACTTTTCAATTCAATAATTGTGGCAATTAGCAGCTGCAATTTCTCGCCTTAAATTTCCTTCTTTCCTAGAACCATCGTAAGTTGCAACTGCATTCCATACTTACATTTGTATTTAATGGTTTTGGCTCCAAATGGTAAACAACACCAACTTTTAAGAGCTTGCAGTGATGTGTCAACGAATTTGCTCTATCTTTTACGGATTTTGCATACATAATAAGCTGTAAATGGTATGTCAATTTTAGTACTCCCAATACAGTCATAAATCTAATGATTTTAAGTCGTCATATACTGCCTTAGGGTCGTCACTCAAGTTTACACACAAAATATGACCACATGCGACAGGTCTGCAATGATAAAAATCTGTCTTTTGAAAGAAAAACAATTTTTTGTTTGTCTTAGCCTCTCAGATTGACGTTACTTTTCCTAAATGGCGCTGTATGTATCAACCGCCAGAAGACCTTAGAAGGATAAAATTCTGGGAACCATCGCCCGATATGTCATGTGTACCATTTCTACAGAGGTCCTTAAAACCTCTCTTCAAGCTTGCTACTTTTCAAAATCTAGTATAAAGACATGCTAATATAAGATTAGATACTTACTTCTTCCAAATAAACCCCGGGTCCACTTTGCAGCGTAAACGGAAGCGAAAATAATGCGAGGTTTGAGGTTAGGTCGGTGACGACTTTGGAACGGTCTACGTTATTTACAATAGAAAATAGACAATACAATAGACAATAGATTTATTAGTACAAACTCAGTTACAGTAACTGGCAAAGACCCAATATAATAAGGAGATACGAAATTAGTACATTAATAAAGTCAGTATGATGTACATTAATAATATGAGTATATATAACCTATATGACTAATTGGGATATCTAGACCCTTTCACAACAACTGCTAGCAGTTATTTTCCAGTTGACTGGATGAAGGGGAAACACACGCTTTCCCCCTGAATGACATCAGGAACAATCAAACAAAAATGCGCTTTTCTACTCCATTCTCGCCAGAAAATAAAAGCTCCAGTCAGTCTGCTGAAGTTAATGGAAAAGAAGCTAGATATGTTTCACTTTTAAACAATGGCAAATGAGCAAACTAACGTAATCATTTCATAATGTGACAATTCCTCTCGACTCTAGACAAACTGTGTTGAACAGTTGGAACGGAAGCTTGTTTGGACGAATTCATGTCGTTCCGGCCCCAAGTCGATCCGGCCCTAAATTAAAAGTCGATTCGGCCCCATTTGAAATTAAATACTTTTGAACTGAAATACACAAGTGTTTATCATTTCGAAATGTTTTTGATGGATTTCAATTTTAAAAATTCAAACATTAGAATTTTGTGTGTGTAATCAAGAAATCAATGTACTCATTAAATAAATATAGTTATTACAATTAAATGATGATTATACTGATTAGTGTACAAGTCTTTGATTGTACTCTAAGCTAAGTTACACCCAAGATAATTTTTTGGTTGATATCGCCAATTAATTTGAACAATTTATAAAATCAAGGGTAGTAAAAACGTACCAGAACTCAAAACCCAAGCTAATTTTAGGGTTTGAGAAAATTGAAAGTCTTTGTTCTGCCTCGCTGTGGCTATAAAAAAGGAACTATGACTATAGCTTTCATTCATTCCTTCCATGATGTCTTTCCCAGGTGTAGTGTGTTCCAGACCTGCCAGACCGCGGCAGCAAACTCTAGAGTGTGACTCCTGTGGAAACTGGCAACATCTTGTGTGTGGTTCAGGTATGTCATTGTTATATATTTTTGTATATGATTGGTTATTGCATTGTTTCCATCCATGTGTATGGACTAAAACTGCTTTTTGTCAGCAAAATTTCTGCAAGAATTAAGGACAGTCAAGAAATAACAAGGGTCTCAAATAATAGCATCACACACTGTTACCCAAAGAAATTTCAACGACATACTCATACCAATAACACATTAATTATGTAAACGACTGACAATACCATACCAACGGAAGAAGCTATTCCTCCCACAGATAGATATTTCTTCCAAGGAGTCCGAGTTCATTTTGCAGTAATGTTTGCGAGAAAGATCATTTATTCAACAAAACCATATATATCATAAACAAATTGAGTTATACAAATGTCTATGATATAATGAAAGTTGAATAAATGACAATGATCTGCAAAGGTGGGGAATAAAAACTGTCAAAACAGTACAGAAACTGGGCAGATCAAGATTTCACCTGTACAGCGTGCTCTGAGCCAGAGGTGGCTGAAGAAGTAACTGAAGAGTCACTTGCATCCTGAACCTGAGGTCAATAAATCTTTTTTTTATTAATAATACATTTTCTTGACCAAAAACTGTTTTCACTCTTAAAATTTTCCATGTAACTTATACCCATTTGATAAAATTAAAACGACTTCAAAACAAAAGCACGTGCCAGTTGTTAATACAATTATCACTTTCAATAGTTTTTAGCACCTTGCTTAGAACAGTAATTATCACATTGTACCAGACACCATGGAGGACATCACCAACGTCGATGACTTCACCCTGCCTGATCCAAGACCTGCTGTATACAAATATATGCTTGAGGTATGTTCTTATTCATTCAATGCAATGCACTGCGAAAAAAGTAGCCATTACAATGAAAATACCGAACAAGAGTAGCCATGCAATAATGTATTTACTTATTTGATTAAACTAAAAGTTGTTTATAATTAGTACATATCAATTGTCTTAAGGAAGATCGTGGGATGATCACTGTTGAAATGACATCTATGTTTCACAGATCAGAACACAAATAATCAAGTCTCGTGCATCCTACACCTGAAAACCGTATTGCATTACTGTAATATGTGTGGATGTCCTAATAACATGAGATAAAATATATATGAAATTTTTAGATTAAAATGTGTGAATTCGGGCAAAATGCATTAGACTTCACAAGTCTGGCGAAAGATATTTATATTTTTCTTTCTATTAATATAAAATATTTCTACGTTATTTATTAAGTCTCCCAAACAACGTTGGGAAACTTATTGTTTTTGCTCCGTTTCTTCTTCTTCTTATTATTATTCTTCTTCTTCTTCTCCTTTTGTCTTTTCTCCTCCTTTCTTTCCGTGGACCATGGACTTGTCCACGGCAGATCTCAGGAACTACTGGACAGAATTTCATGAAACTTGATGGAATTATAGATATATGTTTCTAGTTGGTCCTAAAGTTTTCAGCTTTGTGGTAAAGGGGGTCGAAGTCATATTTTGAGGGGTTCAAAAGGGGAGGGGGATTAATATAGAGTCATATGGGAAAGTTGAAATTTCGTACATTAATGTTGATATGCTTCTAAATGGATAATAAAAAATTTGACATAGTGATAGGTCACCATTAGAGGAGCAATTCTGCGTTTCCAAATTTTCAAGATGATGTCCCGAATAGTGTCTGTTGCGGAAAAATAATATATTTATTTATCCCCATTTCAGTTTATTACCTGAACTGCTTGCTTTCCTGGATCAGACACGGGGAGAATCGAAATGCGATTCTTAAGCACCGTCTCCTGGTGTCTCCTCCAGTTAAGCAATCACAGTCCTTCCTTTCTTCAAACACATGATGTTTTACTACTTGGGCCGCTTGTTTTGCTGGATCAGACACAACATACAATCTTTAAGCACCGTCCCTGGCGTCTTGCGGCAGAGAAACTATTAGGTAGGTCTCCATTTATAAATACCTGAAAGGTCAAGCGAAAACCGTACACGAACAAATAAACCGATTTGTTTACATTTGTGCCGAAAAATGCACTGGAAGCCTTCTCTATTATATAAAAGTGACACTATTTTTTTAATATCATCCTTTGAGTAGAACAAAATATTACATATGCCGTTTTTTTCAACCAAAAAAAGTTGGGGCGTTTTGGTATAAAACGGGGGCGTTTTGGTAAAAAGTGAGGGCGTTTTGGTAAAAGGTGGGGGCGTTTTGGTAAAAAGTGGGGGCGTTTCGGTAGGAGGCGTTTTGGCAGTGGGGCGTTTTGACCTGTTACTGTAGATAATGATGTCCCGAATTGATTCCTGACATTGAAAAATTTCTACCAGTCGCCGTTTTCAAAATGGTCACCACAATACCGCACAAATTCAACATTGTTCAATTTCAACGAAATTTCATATGTAGGTAGATTATGATGTCCGGAATTGATTCCCAAACATCGCAAAATCTCTACTGGTCTCCATTTTCAAAATGGCTGCCACAATACTGCAAAAAAAAAAACAAGCTCAGAATTTGTCACAATGCAAAGTGTTCATTTAAACCTGTTGTCAGTAGCCGGTTTTGGGAGACTTCATAATCGTTAGATTATAATCATATCTTGTTTTGTATTTTTGTTATTAATTTCTGTAACAAGATTATCGATCTCCATTGATAAAATGACACTGCCTAAGTAAACATAACTTCGGAACACACTTTCATAGCAAAACACGATGTGACAAATATATTTGTTTGACGTTCAGGTTTGCTAGTTTATAACGTAATATTTATAGTAGGGCCGAATTGACTTGGGGCTGGATCGACTTGGGCCGGAACGACTTGGGCCGAAACGACATGGGATCGGATCGACTTGGAGCTGAACTGGATTGGGGCCGGATCGACCTGACATCGTTTGGACGATGAATGAAAAACCTCAAAGTACCCAAAGCAAAATGTTATTGCAAACAGAACACAGTCTATTAACATCAATATATTACAGACCCTGGATCGTATAAGTTTACACTACACACGAAACGCAAACGAACGAAAAACGCAAGCGAAATGAACGAAACACGAACAAACGCTTCACACGAACGACACGAAAACGCACGATATTCGAAAGGAATACACGAAACAAACGCACTATACACGAAAGGAACGCACGCTACACGAAGCGAACGCACGATACACGAAACAAACGAACGATACACGAATAGTATCGTGTTATTATTTGAATGACTTTTGTGCAAATTGATGTGATTAACTTTTGTAATCTTATATTTTATAAGCAAGTTATATATATAAATGATGAATTAGTCGGTAAAGTAATAGGATAATACAATTTATATTAAATCGTTTATATTACCAATGTGTTTAATAATTATATTTATGATTAAATTTTAAATCTCATATATTTGACTTCCAAATATGACTTTTTATTTATATAATTAAACAGAATTTATATTTATTTATATTTATAATTATTCGGATTCTGAATTGACAATTACAACCAGACATAGCTGTATCAGTTATTTTCTCGGTTAAGCCGAGAGGCGTGTGGCTTCAAAGGGTCATATAATTGTTAATTAGAATGAAATTACAAATGTAAGAGTTGACATTTCACACCTGCAGTGCATGTATTTCCCAGGTGAAACTGCCAGAGGCGTTTATTTACACACATGTAGATGATTTCTTGTTTATTTGTCCTAGAGTAAATTATAGAAAAAATGCATTTATTAAATATGTTTTCGCTTATTGTTCAAAATTACTGGTACATGTAAATAAAGGAAATACATGTTTGCATATGTAAAATTTTGTTTACACTTTAATTAAAAATTTTTAGTAATAGTAAGATTGAAATTGTAGTAATTATTTTAAACAGGAAATCGTAGCGTGCGTTCGTTTCGTATATCGTTCGTTCGTATTTCGTTTCTTGTGTTCGTCTAATTAAACTGGCGAACGATACACGAAACGAAAGAACAAATTACACGCACGAAACGCAAACGAACGGAAAACGAAAAATGAACGACCGATACACGCAAACAAAACGAACGAAAAACACAAACGATACGAAATATCTGTTAAGTTAAACGATCCAGGGTCTGTACCTCTTATTATCATATGTTGAGTATGAGCAGTTGTTTTGTTGACAATTTAGTGTGTACTTTTTTCCCTCAAGAAATTAATGAACGACAACTCCTTACTTCCGGTTTTGACCCTAGCTCATTTAAAGTTACTGAAAAAGTATGTTGTCAGCCAAAATATTATATTATAGTGTTATTTTTGTCTTTAAAATTGGTTACCTTTCCCCTACATCACAACTAAAAGGATGACCTATCAGTAATTTGTTTTCAAAAACTGAAATGTCCGCTTCAACATGTAAGCACTTTGTAATACTCGGAGATTTTCATTGAATTGCCTTGTGGCCTGATAAATTGATACCTTATTCCCAATTTTCAGATATTTTCCCCATGATTCTTTTGGTATTACGCTTATTAACAAGCGTAAACCCCGAGAGGGTTGTTGAGTCGTATTCTGAAACTTACGGTAAATTGACAGATAGTGCCACCTAGTGGGTTTTTGCAGTGCTAGTATGTGTGGACTGCAACTTGATTCAAATTGAATTAAGCTTTTTGTTGGTCTTACAGTTACACTTCGTCAGCACCTGGTTTCACTCCCGGTTTTTTAGGTCTGTGTTGCTTATCTTTTTAGTTTTCTGTGTTGTGTTTTTTGTTTTGTCCGTCTTTGTATCCAATGTTGCGAGTTTATCTGAATGTTCATTCTTTATTGCCCCTTCTGTTTTTGTCTAACGTTTATTTATGTTTTTTAAATATATAATTTATAACTGAAGGAGAATTTGTTTCTCCCATTATTTAACAGAAACTTTATTTTAAAATTTGAAATTAATGCGGGGAAAGGCACGAGACATTTTAATCCTCTAGAGGATTACATATTTTTCCACCACTGGTTCAGCAGGGTTAAAACCTGTAATAATGGGAGAAAGTGTGTTGATTCACTGTGATACTATATCTTTTGTTCTGTTTAATCTATTTAATTACTTTCTTATTAATGACTGCTCGATCATTTTCCCGGCTTAGTACAGGCACTTCAATAAAAAGTGGCCGTGTTAAACTAGTTTTATTGTCCCAAACCTCCACTCTTAGTGAAACGATGTTGTCATGCATGTGTTTTCAACATGTGAATTAAATGTCAACCCTGTCATATATGAATGCGAACAGCATACTTAGGGACCGACCATTTAACTTGTAGGGGGGGGGGTTATGTTATGGTTTTTAGTTCACCTGGACCGAAGGTCCAGGTGAACTATTGCCATCACTTAGCGTCCGTCGTCTGTCGTCTGTCGTCTAAACTTTTCACATTTCAAGCTTCTTCTCCGAAACCACTGGGCCAATTGGAACCAAACTTAGCAGGAATGTTCCTTGGATGGTCCTCTACAAAGTTTCTGTTTTTGTTCCAGTCGGATATTCAACATGGCTGCCAGGGCCAATAATATGCTCTGATTGGCTGAACTTTCAAAGATCTTCTTCACTGAAACTAATGACCTGACTGAACCCAAACTGTAAATGAATGATCATTGGACGGTCCTCTACCAAGTTTTATGCCTATCGGAAATCCAAGATGGCCGCCACCGCAGGACATAGATTAACATTGGACCCTATGGGAAAATGTTCAAATGACTTCTTCTCAGAAACTACAAATATGATTAAAGCCAAACTATGCATGAATGTTCATTGGATGGTCCTCTACAAACTTTAGGTTTTTTGTTCCACTATAAAATTCAAAATGGCGGCTACGGCATGACTTAATTTAACATTGGACCCTATGGGAAAAATGTTTCAAAACGCTTCTTCTCTGAAACCACTTAGACAATTGAAACGAAACTGCCCAGGAATGATCATTGGAAGGTCCTCTACTAAGTTTATGTTTTTTATACCGATCGGAAATCCAAGATGGCCACCACCGCAGGACATAGATTAACATTGGACCCTATGGGAAATGTTCAAATGCCTTCTTCTCAGAAACTACAAATATGATTAAAGCCAAACTGTACATGAATGTTCCATTGAATGGGCATCTACAAACTCTAGGTTTTTTGTTCCGATATGAAATTCAAAATGGCGGCTACGGCAGGACCTAATTTAACATTGGACCCTATGGGAAAAATGTTTCAAAACGCTTCTTCTCTGAAACCACTTGGCCAATTGAAACCAAACTGCACAGGAATGATCATTGAAAGGTCTTCTACTACGTTTATGTTTTTTATGCCGATCGGAAATCCAAGATGGCTGTTACCGCAGAACATAGATTAACATTGGACCCTATGGGAAAATGTTCAAATACCTTCTTCTCAGAAACTACAAATATGATTAAAGTCAAACTGTATATGAACGTTCATTGGATGGTCCTCTACACACTTTACGTTTTTTGTTCCGATATGAAATTCAAAATGGCCGCTACTGCAGGACTTAGTTTAACTTTGAATCCTATGGGAAAAAGTTTCAAAACACTTTTTCTCTTAAACAACATGGACAATTGAAACCAAACTGCCCAGGAAGGATCAGTTGAAGGTCCTCTAAAAAAGTGTTGGTTTTTTATGCCGATCCGAAATTCAAGATGGCTGCCACCACAGGACATAGTATTAACACAGGACCATGCGGAAAATACAGAAATATGTTCTTCTCTGAAGCTATTGCACTGATTGAACCGGTACCTAAACTGTGCATCAATCATTGGAAGGTCCTTTACAAACTTTGTGTTTTTTATGTTGATCGAAATTCCAAGATGACTACCACTGCAGGACATAGTTTTTACATAGGACCAATTGGATCTCTTTATATCCAGGTGAACTATACAGGCTCTTAAGAGCTTCTGGTTTCTTAAAAAAATATTCTGATTGCCAATGTTGCTGAAAAAAATATGCTGATTTTGGTGGAAGAAAAATAATAATCTGTTTCAGAGTTTTTGTAATATAACCTAATGTTAAAATCTGGAAAAAAAATTCGCGCTTCGCACAAAAAAAAATATATTCTAACTCGTGTTGTCCGAAAAAAAAATTCTGAACGAAGAAAAAAACCATAAGCCCCCTGCAAGTTAAATGGTTGGTCCCTTATAAAGAAAACAATCCTGAACATTAAACATAGTATGTTTAAACTTCGTGAGATAAATTTAATATTTGGTGCCTTTAATAAAGAACATCATAGTAATCTTTTTATACATCTTTTTATACATTTTATGCATGTTCTTCTAGGCGGATATGACCCCTATTTTTGTAACAATTTTCTCCCACTTGAAGTATTTTTCCGATTATTTGGGGTATTCAAATACTAAAGGTGTAGAAGTATTTAATAAATCTAATAATTGGAAAGTAGGAAAATAATTGTCACTAAAGGTATCCTGACATGATCGTACCTGTAAATATGGCTGGCTCTTTGTGAGGTGTACTCAATACAACATTATATGATACAGTTTGTCAGTGACTTACGAGAGGTCTGTGTTTTCTCCGGGCACCTCAGTTTCCTCCACCAATAAAACTGACTGCCACATTATAATTGAAATATTGTTGAAAGTGGCATTAAACACCATTAAACCAACCAAAAAATCAATTTTGTTTTATTACAAAGCAAATCAGATAAAGAAAGATAACTCTTGATGTACATCAAGAAAAAAATATACCAAATACCATTTTAAATGGGTAAATGTACCGAGTACTGTCCCTTATTGAAAGGCCTGCTCTAAGGGATAAAACTTAACAGGGATCCAGTGGCTTAAGAGGTTAGACCACTACAATTTGGACTGGACCCTTTGAAATTTCCAGACAGTAACCCAGCTGACTACTGAAATTTTGAATATTCCAGGAGTCTATTCAGTTGCAAGGTCCCCAGAATTTTTGTGTTGATAGTTATTTAAGGGAGCACAGCTGGTGTATTAATAAAATTTTAACTAAAGTCCCCATGTAGGAAATCTTTGCTAAAATAACCTGTATGAATTGAAAACTTGTCTTTACAGAACACAAAAGTTGATTCAAAAGAGATTTGGGTTAGACAGATTTCATTGTATACTATATTGTGCTAGCTCTATAGACAGACTTTCAAAAATCGGTCCAGGCCAAAAAAAAATATATTCGTTTTTACGGTCACATATAAAAAAAAATCTAGGGTCAGTTGGTATTATTTTTTTATATTTTTTTTTAACTATCGGAAAAACTGGAAATAGTCGTTCCCGGTTGCGGAATCCGATTCCGAAATATCATTTTCGAAATTTCCGATAAACCGTCATTTCTTGAAGCAGTTATATGACGAGTTACGCAGTTTTTCTACCTTCTTTGCTCTTAATTTCAACAAAAAGCTAGCGGTTGAATAAATAAAACATTGCTGCTGATTAAACAACAAAAATGGTTATCCGAATTCCGTGTGAAAATTGATAGGATCGCTAGCAAAAATTAGGCTCGAATAATTGCCGATGAAAAAGGGTAAGGTCGGCGGCTGAAAAATAGGGTCGGATGGGTGACCGTAAACACACATTTGTTTTTTTTTACCCCATTTCAAACAGCTTAAGCATGATTCTTTGAATACACTGTACATGTCGATATGGTATTTTGTAAGAATTACAAAATCACAGGCACTTGGGTCCAGGATATTTTCTTCTTCAATTTTATCAATAAAATGTGCATCTACACCGTATATGAACCCGTTTGACATGCTTCGTTGTGAAATAAATGCCTTTAGAATTATACTCCATTTTCCTAATATCTACTATATACAAGGCAACAATGTCGAGTTTGTTCTAAGAATAGCAACAAATGTACTTACCGGTATCACCGCTGTTATCCACTAGAAAAAATCGTTTCTGATGACTTGCGGCATATTCCTGGTTTCCTTTCAACCTTATCTAACTGTTGAGCACAAAAGTCTCTCAAGGCGGAGTGCCTAAACCGAAACAGTCGGGGTTGTTTCTCTCAAGCGAGCTGAATTTCTACCCTGGACGGAAGTGCTTTAAATTTTCCCAGGGACGCATTTGTTAAGAATAAGCAATCATTAGTTTTGAAAAGATAGCTTAAGCAGTCATTGATGATTAACAATGAAAAAAAAATATGGTGTCAACATGTCAGTTTTATTTTAAGGAAAAAATATTGCTGCCAATTGTGTCCGATTTATTTTGGGAATTTTTTTTTCTGCCAGTTTGGTTTATTTCATGCGAAAACATTTATGTTTTTGAACATATTTTAATTTGTTCGAGAAATTGCTATAAAGAGGAATAAATATGTCTCAGGTATGTTTTGAAATGTAACATTGCATGAACTAGATTTAAATTTTCATTTTTAATCTTCGTAATTTT
>MJUT01019695.1:86745-105860 GCA_002080005.1 Gigantidas platifrons | reverse complement strand
CATTGCACGGCAATAATTGCTTGATATTTCACATTTGTTAAGCATAATATATATGCACGATGATCCCACGGGAGTATATCCTAGAACCACGGTATTTATTCTTTCATTTTAGTAAATTTTAACAAGAGACATTTTTAATTAGTATACTTAGATAAGTCATGAACGAGGAAATAACAGTGAAGTGTTTACAAGTGGAACATATCATAGGTCGATTGTGACAAAGATATTCCATAACGGTCAACCAAGTCGTGGTTGCGACCTATTTCCACCCGCCCACCCGTTTTGCACACAAATAAAGAATATGGTATGATTATCTGTGTCCCCATAAAAAAAGAGCGACGTCAAAACTTAAAATTTTTAAATTCGAATAACCATGATTGATATTTCCGGCGGTTTTAAACAGGTAAGTTTACCTGACGATTTCGCATAAACGTCTTGAGAAAATTGAAAATTATTACGATTTTTTTCTATCAAGGTACTAAAATCACTATCTAAATATGTGTATATCTGAAAAACAGTTATGGCATTTGCATTTCACCTTTTAAGTTTGGGAATCTCCCGTATCACGCAATATTTTAATGGGTTGTAGACTGGTTTTATATACAAATCACTCTCCTATAAAGGGTTTTAAATTCTCCATAATATCAAGCTGAGATTTTAAAAACCTTAAATTTGCTTTTCCAACTACAATGGGCATGAGAGGGTCTTTTAAAGCATTACATGCTATAGAACTTTGTTGTGTATTCTCATTGTTTCTTTTAAGAACATTCTGAAACAATTTGTCCTTTTTCTTACAACCTAGGAACACGATTTAAGTGATTCCCAATTATTTATTTTGGGAGGACTGTAACTATTGTTATTTTTTCTCCCAATAACCTGATTTTTGTTGATCAAAATAGTTATAAGAAGGGGATCTATTCTGAAAATAATTCAAATTCAGGACACTTTTATTTTTCGAAAACATTAACTTATGCGTCAGTGCATAATCATCTGCCATATTGGTGGCTTCTACTAATCTGGAAACGCTATGTTCATCTATATATGTCTTAATATCTGAATTAATGCATTGTTTACATTCTTCAATAAGAATTGTTTTGTCTTTTTTTATTAAAATGTGTAGTTAGAGTGCTAGAAGTGAGCCACTGATCAAACAAAGTTATTTTTCACAGGGAAATTCAACATGAGTTTGCTATTCCGTTTTCTACAAGCTCTACACTTTCGCCGATAACCCTCCGTTACTAACTGATATGCTTTCAAAATTACTTCATTCACTTCTTCATAAATTGAACTTGTATCTTTGGCTTTCCTCCTAGGGACACTTTGTAAAAGTAAGGTCCAGTATTCATTGGGCCAAACCAGACTTTAAATTATTTGTCCACTTCTTTCTCCAAAATAGGTGGAACAAATCTCATGCACTCCACGACATGAATTATACATATACATGTATTCTAAGTCATTGAATGTCAACAACAGCAAAAAATAAGAATATTGACAACCGATAAAGTTTCGTAATGTTGTTGAACGTGTCTGATTTGATTGATGTGATTTTATATTGGAATGCAAATAACTGTAAAATAAATAAAATACACATCAATACTTAAAACTGTTGATACTCTATGTGATTGTATTTCAACGTAACATATTGAATAAAGTTTCAAACCTTTTTAGTCTTCAACCATTCATGATTTGATTGATAACATACCACACCCTCAGAACAGCTTCTATATCTAATACAAAATAGCAGACATATGAGCAAAGTGACCTCAAACACATATGTACAAAAATGGAGAAAACTTAAATTTGAATATCACGGATATCATAGTAAATCCGGCATCTTAAACTGTTGGTGATTTGCACAATGCTCTGGTAATCCTACTTACTGAAATACTAGTTATGACAAAGAGGAATATTTGGCTGATCACAAGTCATTCATCTCATCATTCAATATTCTGTTTAACAAGGAACATGTATTAATTAAACTATTGGCTGCTAGTATGTCATAAACAATGTTAATAGTAAGTTAACGTTATAGAATACCGAAGAGGCAATCTGGAATGTACAGCTAAGAGACACTGGCGCTATTGTGTACAGATGACACAGGACGAAGACAAGCAAACACAAAAGCACAACACAACGGAGACAAGTAAAACGATGAGTAACATGAACCTCACCAAAACCCAGGTGCTCGCGAAGAGAAAACAGTTCCTGGTTGGTGGAGATTCACAGAGCTTACTCCACAGATTTACCCTTCGCATGTTCCGATGTGGGACATATAGGCAACTAATGGCTGCCAGCGACCTTGAGGCTGATACTTTTATGCATCTGGATTGTAGTTTTCATGCACATTTCCTCTATTTCTACCGACATTTGATTCGTTGAAATATAAATTGATCATGTTGATAAGTAAAAATATGCTATTAGATCGTGGATATGCATTTGATACTCGAAACAATTTTATGTGGACCACAAACTTCAAAACATGGAGGGATTATTGTTTAATTATTTGTCATTTGAGTACCTTCTTGTTTTGATATACATTATGATATTTTTTATCAGTTATACCGGGGATGTAAATAAACAAAGTTTATATGATTTGTGCTATTGCATATAACGTATGTATGAAACACTTCAGTTTCTGTTATATTTTATTTTCACAGGTTTCACAAAGAAATAAGTAATTCAAGCGTGTGCTTTAATTTGAATATTGACAGAACTGTCATGTTTGTTCAGTTGATTTGGATATTAATCCAATGGCTACAACGCGAACATAATTAATTGCAACTAAGTAATCATATTTGTTCCTCTTGTGTGATACACTTTGACATTAGTATCACTTCTACCACATGTCAGAGCTTGCTCTACTTCTACGAAATACTGACCATCTTCAACAATTTGAAGATTTTGGTCAGAGCTTGTTCTACTTCTACCAAATACTGACAGCCTTCCAAAATTTGAAGATTTGGTCAGAGGATGCACATGACAATTGCAAAAGACTAAAAGTATTTGAAGGCACGATAATGATTGATTTTTGCTTAACGCTAAATTTAGCATTATTTCAGTCTTATCGTGAGTGAAAACATTTTAACATATTAAATTCCTCATCTACATTAATTGATTGATTGCTTGGTGCTTAACATCTACGATTGTAATATGCTTCAGTGGATAATTGGAATTAGATGGAACACACTTATTCACTAAAACAGAAAATGCTACACAACCTAAAACAGAGATCGTTGTACCGTATTCAACAATTGACGACACACCACACGGTACGACAATGTACATGTATTTCAGCGGAGGATCCAGATCTTTCAATAATGGGGGCCGTTTTATTTCAGAAACCATTTTTTTCTTAGAAATATACCGAGACTTAATTCAAGGAAAAAAATACAATACATGGTAAAAACAAATGACAGGGACGAAACTGGAAATGTTCTGTTAAATTTAATGCTTTACCCGTCTATAACCTAGCACAAAAAAGGGGAATATTCTGGCCATGTCATGAGCAAAAATAAAATAAATATCATGTCACGCAACGAAACAAAATGAAATACAGCATATGTAGACTTGATAATAAAATAAAAATATGTCTAAAAAATGTCGCTCGTAAACATCAAAGCCAAGCAGGTCTTATTCAGAATTTCTGCGTAAATACATTCTGGGTTTTCCCTGTGTGTTATATATATAATTATCCATGCTATCTAAGGCAATTGTCAATTGTGTTTACAATTTGTGGTATATTTAGCATCACAAACAAACGATCAACGTGTTAGACGGCAATATCTGCTTGCGAGACGATGTTACCCAATTTCGACATCCAGAAGGGCGTTGGGAGGGGCTAACACTGTTTTCAAAGCAAAATATTACTGTTTTCTGACAGACAAGAGGGAATGCGACCGTGCCACCTCTCCTTTGTATGAACCAAGAGTATATCTCCGCTTTGAAATCTGAACGCCTACCTCTTTTCTGGTATACATTGATAATACTTACGCGTCATGGCACGGCAATAACTGTATGATATTTCACATTTGTTAAGAAAACAGAACCACAATTGATGTGCACGATGGACCCACATGAGTATATCCTACAACCACGGTAGTTATTCTTTCATGTTAGTATATATTAACAAGCGAACTTTTTCAATTAGTATACTTAGATAAGACATGAACGAGGAAAGAATCGAGAAGTGCTTCCGACACAGATCTTCGATAACGGTCAACCAAGTCGTAGTTGTGACCGTAAAACTTTCGAAGTCATGATCAATGTCCACCCACCCAACCGTGTTGCACACAAAGAAAGAATATGGTAGGATTATATTTTTCCCCATAAAAAAGAAGAAAATGACCCGAACGACGTCACGACAGGATATTTTTAAAGAGGAATAATCTTGATTGATATTTCCCGCGGTTTTAAACAGGTAAATTTACATAACGATTTCGCACAAAAGTCTTGAGAAAATTGGAAATTATTACGATTTTCTATCAAGGTATCTAAAAATGTGTAAATCTGAAAAAAGTTATGACCTTTGCAGTTCATCTTAAAGTTTTCGTTTTGGTGTAAAGGACATTCCATTATATAATGAATTGAATCTTCAAAAGGGGAACCACATTGTCATTTTGAGTCATTTCTAATGTTTATACGAAATAATTAAGAATTCAATGAGCTGCGTTAATGTCGTATACTAGAATGAGGCATGTTTAGTTTTCTGGACTCTTCATCATAATATTCATGAGATTTAATATTATTTTCGTTGATCCTAGATTTAAAACATGATATATTTAGGTTATTTCTAATATTTAAATCTAAATTGTTCCATGACGAAACAGTGGATGGAATAAAGAATGTCAGTCTGAGTCTACTGTATGGTGTTGTATAGTTTTCATCCATTTGGAGCTTATGATCATTGATATAATATACGGTAGGAGGTAGATAATTACCCAGATATTGAGGACATAGTTTATTATGCATTTTGTAAAATATTGTCAGCTTGCGATATTTACATTTAAAAAACACATATTCCCACACTGTTTCATAGGAAAGATAATTTCTACTTGCAAATTGTGTTAGTCTCGAAATATTCTGGGTGATTCTATTTGAACTTTTTCCAGTTTTGCTATTTCTCGTTCAAAGCAACCATCTCAAACCTCGCAAGCATATTATAATGTTGTCTTTATGAAAGTCAGATCTATATTTGATTGCGTTTGCTTGCAAAGAGTACACTTTTGTTTTCTGAGAACATTAACCTGTTTGAAAGTACAGCTGCTTAATATAATGGTAAAATCGTAAACACATGTGCAAAGTGTTGCCTCTAATACATGTGCACATGAACTCTAATTTAATTTTTGATTGTGTTAGAATTGGGTTCACAAACACACACACATTTGTCTAAAATAATTGTCATCAAACATCATATAACTTGATCATTCTGTTAACTTAAATTTGGGTATCACAGCTATCATAATAAAACCGACACCGTAAACAGTAGTTGATTTGGGCTCTAATGAAACAACTTTCCATTGTGCAATGCTCTGGTTGTCCTACTTATTGAAATACTAGCTATGACAAAGAGCAACATTTGGCTGATCACAAGTCATTCATCTCATCATTAAATATTCTGTTTAACAAGGAACATGATAACTTTTTCTCCTTGATATTGAATTCCAAAACTTTACAAGGATCCATATAGAGGACATGATACTACAGGTGCTTATTCTTTTTGAAGAAAGTAATTGTTTATAAATATGGCTAACATTTTGACTGCTGTTACAATCATATTGGGACAAGGTCTATTCACGTAGTAGTTTCAATCAAATGTGAATACTGAAATACTGGATCTTCTAGATAATTTTAATTATCGTTCTATTTCAGAAATTTAGCTTGTCCAAGCAAGTAACTTTTCTGCACTTTACTGACCATTCACCGTGGGAATGTATAAAGACGTTTCAAAATATCATTAAGAGCGCGGTTATCTTCAAAATGATAAGAAACGTTACACATTGATAGTAATAAATGTATTAAATTTTGTGTAATTTTGAGCTGTTTCAATCAAATGTATTTACATTATTGTTAAGGACCGCACATTTGAATTAATGTAGCTATTTAGAAATAAGGTGTTTCAAATCAGGTTCAATGAATGAATTCTCCCAATCTTTACCTATTACAGTCTTAAGTAATGCACGTAACAGAATATTGCGTAATTTCGAGTTGTTTCAATAAAATGTACAAACTTTGATACTTTAAGTAGTTGTATTTCAATGTAACATATTGAATAAAGTATAATACATTTTTAGTAAGTCATCAACCTTTCAGGATTTGATTGAAAACATGAATAACTAATGTTACGAAAAGTTTTGTATAAAATATTCTAGTAACAGAAAAATTCAACCAACAAAGAATTAAGTTTCAATTCTTTGATATAACAACACAATTTACTTAATTATATCCTACAATTACAAAAATCAAATTCATAAATTATTATTGGCCACTTTGTCAATGCTCAAATTTAAATTCCTTTAGGATAAATGTGTTTGTCCTTTCCGGTATATTAGTGCGATCCTTTTCTATGAAAATTAATTCTTGTTGAATTACAATATATTTTAGTTTTAATCCTGAAAGTTTCCAAATATTGGCGATGAAATTGTTAATAGTTCAATGTTCAAGTCACGTGACTTTACTAAGAAGAGTTTGAAGATACCAAAGGGGGAATCATAATCCGTATATCAAAGAAATGACAACACAATGACCAAAAGAAAAATATACCAAAGAAAAAACAACGACCTACAAAACATACATATAAAACTAAAGTTCGAGTAACACGAATCCCACTAAAGACTGGCGTCAAATTGGGTGCCCCAGAAGAGTCTGCAGATCCAGCTCCACTAGTGGCACCCGTCCTGTTAATCTGGTTACAAACACGCTAGTAAGTCGTGAATACGGAAAAGATCAGGAAGTTTTTACGACAAGTGCAACATATTAGTGGTCATTGTGACACAGATATTCCATAACGGTCAGCCAAGTTATGGTGGGGACCGTAAGATTTTCGAAGTGTTGACTTCAACATTACCAAAAGGAACCATTGTTTCAGTAGCTTCCTTGTTAGCATCATTCCCTATCAAGTAACTCCTGATAGGAGCCGCAATCTCCGGAATATCCTATCATCTGACAGATATATACTCCATATACAGGTGCTGCTGGAATGTTGCTACATACAAATAGAAAGTTCACAATGGGAAAATTGAAATCATCTCTTTTGTCGTAAAGTTTCGTTCTTAATCGTCCCTCACTGTCGATTTCGAGGTGTATTCAAGATATGAAGCAGACTTATATGTATCTGTGGTATCCTTTATTTCAGGCTCAATGTGATGGCGCGACAACATAATTATTCAGTGAAAGGACATCATCTGTATAGCGGAACGTGAAATTAAAGGACCGATCTAGCTTTTTTTCGTTTTATTAAGTAAAGATATCTAAATACAATCCTATATATTCCAGCAATTATATAAATCCTAAAATGTAGACTGGCAGCTCTCGATGTTGCTGCGTCTTATATACTATTTCATGAAAATCTCTAGAACTTTCCAAAAAATGTGACCTTGTTTATACATAACATATATAGCATGTTGATACGTTCTAGATATTGTTTAGACATACACAATATCTAGAAATATCTAGAACATATCAAAATTCAAGGTCAAAATTAAAAACTTGTAAACAACTTGACATATTTTTGATAACCTATTTGCACTGATGATGTAATGTTCTCAACCAAAAAAACATATTCTAATGAACAAAGTAATATGTTATTATTATTATATTTACATAACATCTCCTCCCTTGATAAATATCGATATCAATTCATCACAATATTATCCAACTCTAGACAAAACATTAGCTATACAAATTTTTTTTTACATTTAATATATTTTATAATCAGATTCTATTCTTGCAATATTAATCACCATCACATTAATCTGTGATTTTTATTCTGCATTTTGTTAATAAATGTGACGGTATTGTGATCAGTAAACACCACGAATGTATGAAATGTACATCAAAATGCTTCAAAGATAACAATAAAGCAAGTTTTTTTTTCATTTTTGGATTAGTATTTCTGATCTTTGTCAAACTTTAAAAAAAATATCAATTTAGCAGATCTATGTCATCTTTACCTTCTTCGAGCAAAACCGCACTAACACCTACATCACTAGCATCAAATGTTAACTTATACTTTCGAGAAGCCTTGTGTTGTCGCTTGACATATTTGTCTTTTCTTTCTTCTCGTAGGTGTATTCACAATATAATTTAAATCATTCAGTCTGGATTCAACTACATATGGCCAAAACTATTTAGCTTGTAATGGATGACAAGAAATGAGCAATAACAACAATAACGTTTTCGCCTGGTTTAAATTCTCTAATCATAGCATCCTTATCATATCACTTTTTCATTTCATCTTGGCTTTGTTTCAAATTATCTTGTTCTATTTCACATGCTCTTGTAAGCTTATGCTTACAACATTCCACATAATCTAAAATACTAATAACAGTATTTTCACAATGCCATTTTTCTTTCAAAATCTTTAAGGGGCCTCCCACAGAGTGTCCACGAACGAGTTGAAAACGTCTAAAACCTAGAGATTCTTGAAAGGCTTCCCTTACAGCAAACAATAGCATGTGGACCCCATCATCCCAATCTTTGTGACTGTCCAAACAAAATGTGTTCATGGTATTTTTTAAGGTTTGGTGAAATCTTTCCAGGGCTCATTGAGACTAAGGGTGACATGCATTAGATCTAAGCTGTTTTATATTTAATTTAATTGATGAATAACTTCCTGAAATAAATGAGACATACAATTGTATCCCTGATTTTACTGGATTGTTTTAGAAAGACCCCCCAAAAGCAAAAACAAAATAATTATACCCTTATTTATAATTTTAGCTTTAAAAGTCCGAAGTGAAATGGCTTCAGGTGGAGGCACACATTATAGGTAGTAAGCATGGATTTCCTTATTTATTCTTAGGAAGGGGCCCACACAGTCAACAATGACCCTACTGAAAGACTCTTCAAAAGTGGGTACGGGTTGTGGTGGAGCTGCACGACTGCTTTCATCATGTTATCCCATAATTCGGCAGATATTACAAGATCAACAGTCCTCGGCTACGTTTCGTCTTATATTCGGCCAAGAGAAATATTGCAATATCCAGTTTGAGTCATTAACGAATCATGGGCCAGGCGCACAACTGATTGCAAACATTAACCTTCCTTGCTTCCTCTACTAGAACAAGGTAGTTCGAGCTCTTTCTTCTGTGTACTATAATAAGTCGTTCCCTAGTAAGAAGGTCATTACTGACATATCTTATTGTTTGCTTAAGAACAGGAACATCACTCCTTGACCTATGGTACTGGATTGTATCAAGATGGGATGCTCAGTCCTCATCTGTATCTAGACAGGATTGTTGTTCCTTTTCTATAAAATAACGAGACATATCGCCATCGCTATGTTAAAAAGTGATCGTTGACATGAGCAAAACAATTGCTTTTTAATTCAACATCTATGGTACCATCTTCTTACAGGGGCTTTTTGCAGCACATGCAGGAAAAACCCCTGTATTTTCTAATTCTTTCCCTTCATAACCAGGTTCCAAGGATACTTTTGGGTCCATTATAACCTTGCCACCGACCAAATTGATACCAAATAACAAAGAAATATCCTGAACAGGAAATGTAGGTCTGCCCCAGCTATAACCTGTTCGAAACAAAGTCTGATTTTAATTTAATGTGATGGAGTGAAACACTATGAAAACCTGGGTCTACCCCCTGTAACAACACATTTGCACCAGCCGAAATATTCCCCGATAAAGGGAAAATATTTTCTAACATTAAAGGTGAAATGCAAAGGTTTTGAGTATTTGATTGTATTGCTTTACTCGATAAAGATACATAAATACTGCCGAAAACTAATTGTTTGTGCAATGTATGTCACCGTGTATCTGTCAACACAGGTAAATTTATGGTTTACTGTCGAAGCTTAGCATGATTATCTCCTCTTGGTAAGCAAAGACTGTGAGGTCATTCGGTTCTGATCAGTCTGCCGCGTCTACGAAGATAACATAGCTTCTCGATATTCTGATGATGAAAGTGACCAAAGTGACATCACAGGCATCGATTCAACATATACATAATACATTAAAACATATGAATTAAAAACAAAAACAAATTTAATTTGAAATAAAAAATATTGAAAAATACATGCCGAACTTTCGTACTCTAGCTGTTTATTTACATTTATACAATATTCGCTTGGGAATTTATAAATAGACTTCTCTCAAAAAATGAATAATAAATATTAGTAACTCTGGTTATATGTACATGAACTATTACCTTCACATTTTCCTCTTTTTAATGCATTTTTAGATAAAATGTATTACTTATGACTTTTTAGTAATCGTTGAATATAGAACATCGAGATGTGGAATTCATGTCCGTGCCACAAAGTTATTATCACCTTCATTTACTTTAGCCATCATTTCCAAAGTTTATTTTAAGGGGCTCGCCCCATAAAGTGCCATTTTCCGAGAGAAACACAATTCAATAAAAGTTAAATCATTTGCATATTAAATATCTACCATTTTAGGGGAACCATAAAAAAATAATGCGAGTCCCCAAAAGTAAGCGATCCCTATAATGCCGTGTTGACTGCTGTCAAAGAGGGAGTACAATCATATTACAAATAATACAGTTTCGGAAATTTGTTTGAAAGTGTCTAATTTGATTGATGTGATTTTATTGTAATACATTATAAATAGCTTCAAGATATAATTAAATAAGCAAATATAATCAAACTTTGAAGCTTTGATACTGTGAGTAATTATATATCAACGTAATATATAAAGTAAATAAATAAATAAATAAATAAAAATCGAACACAAGTAAAATTGAAACAATATCTTTAATCAACATGTTTCGTTCTCACTGTCAACTTCTTTGTGTGTAGTTTTTTCTGTCTGTGTCTTCTGCACATTATTGCCTCTGTCTCTGGATTTTCTATTTTTGGTTGACCCTTCGGGGTTCTGTAATTTGTATTTACTAATCTTTGTTTAACTTTATCTCAATGCATTACTAGTGGTATATATTGTAATAATTTAATTATACATTTGTAACACATGATATTAAATGATAGGTTGTCCTCTATCACTTGTATGTTATTGTCATTTAACTCTCTATAGTCAACAACTATAATTAGTTTATACTTAATTAAACTATTGGCTGCTAGTTTGTCAAAAACAATGGTAATAGTAAATTAACTTTATAGAATACCGAAGGGGCAATCTTGAATGTACACCTTAGAGACGCTGACTCTATTGTGTACACATGACACAGGACGAAGACAAGCAAACACAACAGCACAGCACAACACAGAAAAGTAAAAAAAATGAGTAACATGAACCTCACCAAAACTCAGGTGCTCGTGAAGAGAAAACAGTTCCTGGTTGGTGAAGATTAACAGAGCTCGACCCATCGATCAACCATTCGCAAATTCCGATGTAGCACATAGAGATAACTGATGGCTGCCAGCGGCATTGAGGCTGATACTTGTATGCATCTGGATTTTAGTTTTCATGCACATTTGCTCTAGTTCTACCGTCATTTGATTCGTTGAAATATAATTGTATCATGTTGAAAGTAAATATATACTATTAGATCATGGATATGAATTTGATACTCGAAACATTTTTTGTGGACAACAAACTGCAAAACATGGACGGATTATTGCTTAATTATTTGTCATTTGAGTACCTCCTTGTCTTGATATACCTATTGTATTTTTTACCATGGATGTACATAATGCAATTTAATTATTTATCTATTAAATTTATTTATTGTATTATTTGTTATAAGCACGTTCACATTTTACATTAGGCCAATATACAGGTAACATATTCTAAAATTTATAAAGTGCCCTTTATTCGTGCCACACAATTAGCACGCTTTTCCACTGATAATGTTCAAACCAGTAATAAAAGGGGAATCTTGTGTTAACAATTTTCACAATTTAACAGCTCACCAAGACGGTTGGACGGAAACAAAAAAGAAGAAAACTCTGATACAAGATAAGTTGCTATTTTTATTTACGTTACTTTGCTTTAAATGCCTTTTAATGTTTTACGCTTTCAAGTGCTTAAATTTTATCGTTTAATACTACCGTAGTCTTTTGAATTGATATTTGTGTCTGTATTGAAACAATCATGCCAATGTCTATGCCATATGCCAGATGAAGTTGCGATTTAGCTAAAGTAGCTGAATTAACAAATGTTTTAATTTTAAATTATTATCGGAATTTAATTCTGTATTCAAACAATGTTTAGTCGGAATTACCTCCCCTTTTTCAGTTCATAATGAAAAAATCTTTAATTATTGGTTCATTGGTAGCTATGTTTAAAAATGTTTCGTTCTTATCCAATTTCCTTGTTTAGTTTATGTTATTTCAAAAGTTATATACGTCAAGATCTTAGCGTAAGTAATTAATTGCCAGTTTAATATAATGATTGTACCTACGTTAAACATGATTCCGTGTTTTCATTTATTATCAGTGAACATGTATATGTAAGAGGATATCTTTAGTGTTGTATTCAACTAACTGTAAATTGAGCGTCATATTTACATATAATTAAATAATTTCTAGCTTTATTCCATTATTAATTTATGATTTCGGAAATATGTCATGATGAAAAATAAAACCGTTACATATATACACAAATATCTACACAAACAGCTTCACGTATTGACTCAATTTATATGCATGCAATATTGATGTTGCATAATTGTAACTACAAAACACCGAAAACAAAAAACACCGAAAACAATGCAAAACTGCGGGATAACCGTCATAAATCATTGAAAACGTCGTTTTAATGTATGTGTCTTCAATTTAGTAATTTGTATGTATATCTTATCTATTTTATACATTTCAATTTCTGAAGAACTTCGCAACGATGTTTATACATTTGTTTTATTGTCATTTTTCTTTTACATGCCTAGGGATCGTGGAGTTCGGCGTGCTGGGCAGCAACACCCTTATGGTGTCGTTGGAAGGGGACAGGCAGTAAGGCGTAGAAATCCAGGGAGAGCTGCTGCAGTTCGTCAGGAACCAGAAGTTCAACGGGAACCAGAACCAGAAGTTCAACGGGAACCAGATGTTCGTCCAGAACTTGTTCAACAGGAGGAAGTACCTGCTCCAATTCATACTGCAACCATTGGAATTCAGGCTGATAATACAGTTATAAATGGTGAGGATTTTATAATAGATTCCACACCTGTATCATATAATATAAACAATGATCATTTAATTGTACCAATGAACAATGACATAGATTTATTTGTAAGCCAAAATGTGAAAGAACAAATTTGGGGGTTGCAGTATGTTAACTTAGCTCTTCTTTTACAACAAAACTTTGATATCCCAAATGAAACAACAAAGTCAAATTGTCTCACTGTTGTAAATGGTAATGTGGTCGTGAATACTGACAACAAGCATCTTAAAATTAAGAACATTGAAAATATAAATACATGGACTGATGCTTTTATTAATTTTTCAAAAATTATTATTCAAAGGCATCCTCTATTAGCAATGGATTTACTTTCATATATGTCACTGATAAGGAGTGTGACATCAGATGCCCCCTTTGTTAGCATATACCAGTATGACCAACAATTTAGATTAAGGGTTGCCCAAAATCCTTCAAAATCATGGTCACAAATAGATGGCAATTTATGGTTTCCCTTTATTGCAAAGGGCACTTTAGGGGGACAACTAGTTACATCAAATCAATTCCAAACACTGCAATCTCAACAATTACAAAGATGTTGTTATGATTTTAACTTTAAAAAGGGATGTTCTAGAGTTAATTGTACTTATAGACATGTTTGTTTGAAATGTTTTGGATTTCACCCTTCAGTTTTATGTACATCTAATAAAAATGTACAAAATAGTCAATATTTAAATCCAAGACTGAGTGGTCCTCGGTCAAAAATACCCGTTCACAGAAACCAAATTAGTCCATTTGTTCAGCAACCACAAAGATTGAACTTTAAACCTCCAGCTTTCTATCCTCAAAATATTCGTTATTAAATTTCAGACGGAAGTAAAAATAGATTTGATGTTTGGACGCTTGGTTTCTCCCCTATATGCACAGATGAATTAGATAAGGCTCAAGCGTGGCCATACGGAAAGAAAAACTGCAACTTTATTGTCATCTGGTTTTAGATATGGGTTTAAATTACATTATGAAGGCCCAAGACATCCTTTTGATACAAATAATTTAAAATCTGTTTTACAAAATAAAACCGCAGCTATTGAAAAGGTTGAAAATGAGATTAGAAATGGTAGAATAGCAGGGCCATTTAAATTTAGACCTATCTCAAATTTAGGATGCTCACCTATTGGTTTAGTCCCAAAGAAGACATCTGGATGGCGCCTAATCACACATTTGTCGTATCCACCTTCAAATAGTGTTAATGATTGCATTGATTCGAAATTTACATCAGTTCAATATTCATCATTTGATAATGCTGTTTCAATTGTTAAAAAGTTAGGTTATAATGCAATTATTGCAAAAATGGATATCAAATCCGCATTTAGACTTTTACCATGTTATCCAGGTGATTTTAACTTATTAGGTTTCAAAATTGGTTCAGAATTTTATATTGATAAATGTATGCCAATGGGATGTTCAATTTCCTGTTCTATATTTGAAAAATGTTCAACCTTTTTACATTGGTTAACACAACCTGAAGCTGGTTCAAGTGATTTAGATCATTATTTGGATGACTTTTTCTTTGCTGGTCTTGCAGAAAGCAGTGATTGTCAAAACTTAATGACAGCATTTATAAATGTATGTAAAAGGTTAAATGTGCCCATTGCGGATGAAAAAACTGAAGGTCCCACTTGTATAATGGAATATTTGGGCTTAACAATTAATACCAGAGCTATGACAATTCAAATAACGGGAAAGAAGTTAAAAGAATTGTTATCACAAATTAAAACTGTTGCTTTTTCAAAAAAGGTAACTCTGAAACAGCTTCAATTATTATGTGGATCTCTTGCTTTCTGTACAAGAGCAATCCCAGCAGGAAGAGCTTTTAGTCGTCGATTATATATGGCTACATCTAAAGCAAAAAAGCCATATCATTTAATTAGAATTACTAATGAATTGTTCCATGATCTTATGACATGGAAAATGTTTATTGAAAATTTTAATGGAACGTCTTTTATATTGGATGAAAATTGGTTAACTAATTTTGATATTCAATTCTTCAGTGATAGTGCTGGGAACGGTATTGGAAAAGGTTGTGGTTGTTATTTTATGGGCAAATGGGCATTTTTACAGTGGCCAAAGGAATGGCATGACACTAACATTTTATTGGATATTACCTTTCTTGAAACTATACCAATTGCTTTGGCAATATTGTTATGGTACAATTTCTTTGAAAAGAAGAGAATTATTTTCAATATCGACAATTTAGCAGTGGTGTCTGTTCTAAACACCAAGTCGTCAAACAATTTTAGAGTAATGAATCTTGTTAGATACATAGTATACTGGTCAATGATGGGTAGTTTTCAAATCGAAACTTTTCATATTTCGTCTGTCAATAACTGCATTGCTGATGCACTCTCTCGTGGTCAATTTCAGAAATTCAAAAAATTGGCACCAGAAGCAGCCGAATTTCCAACTGTAGTACCAAGGGAGCTTTGGAACCTTTTAAACATGAGTTTATGAATTTAATCGAAAGTTCGTTATCATTAAACACATGGAATGTGTATGACAATGCTATTAAAGTTTTTGAAGACTTTAGATTAAACTATAATCTTGAACACAAATGGCCTGTTCCTGTTTCAGATTTGATTAATTTTATAGTATATTTATCTTCTGAATCATATTCACCAAATACGGCCAAGTCTTATTTAGCAGGGATTGGATTTAAAATGAAAAGGAATAATTTTCATAATAGTACGGATTCCTTTGTAATAAAAAAAAATGTTAAATGGAATGACTAAAATTCATAAAACTTTTGACATTCGAAAACCAATTACTGTTAAATTATTAGCTGATTTAATAAGGGTTTTGCCAAATATATGTTCGTCATTGTACGAAGCAAAACTTTTTTCTGCCATTTTTACTTTGGCATTCTTTGCATTTTTGAGAATAGGTGAGACTGTTGAATCTGGTTTAAGCTACCATGTCATACAAAGAGATAAAATAGTTATGAATCAAAATAATGAAACCATTACTGTTACAATCAGTTCTTCGAAGACTGACCAAAATGGTCGCAAGACTAATTTAATTATTGGTAACAGTAAAAATCACGTTTCTGTGTATGAAAAGATTAGGCTTTATTTAACAGTTATACCTACTATTTAAGGACCATTATTTTGTCATTTTAATCATAAAAAAGTTACAAGATATCAGGTTTGTAGGGTTCTAAAGTCTGCTATAAAGTTTCTTGGTCTGAATGAGACTGAATATAATACTCATTCATTTAGAATAGGGGCTGCAACAAATGCAGCTAAAATTGGGAAATCGAATGATGAAATTATGATCGTGGGAAGATGGAAATCCGATACATATAAAAGATATATTAGAATTGACACTTCCTTATGAAGATGGCAAACAGTATTAAATTGTTATTTCAGAATTTCCATTGCAAAGATATATATGGATTGTTGGATCATCTATCATTGTGAATGCTTATAACCATACCCAATCGCGGGTAACAGGACGAAACTTAGGATTAGATTTGTTAGGCTATACTGTACTATGGGTTGGGATGCCAGGTTTACACTGGGACTCGCTTGTGTCACTAATTCTTGGTATGGTAAATTGTTATTGTATTCCAACAATGGTAATTTTGCATTGCGGTGGCAATGACATTGGATTAGTTCCTGGTGGGCAATTACTTTTTCAATCAAAATTTACCATATATGTTATAAGCAAGATGCTACCGGGTTCAATGATTATTTATTCGAATATTTTGCCAAGAAATACATGGTGTTTTTCCACAAACAATTTGGCTATGGAGCATGAATGAAAACGCTTAAATAGGGGTATTCGATCATATGTTTTAAAGCATCATGGCTATGTTATATCCCATCCGGATTTGGATGGTGGTCACACTGCACTGTTTAAAGATGATGGTGTTCATCTCAAGTTTCTTGGAAATGATATAATTATTAATACTTTACAAGAAGCACTTCTGCAATTTTTGAAATTTCCACATATACATGTATATCCACGTACTTTATGAATACTATTATTTGAATAATTATTTGTTTGAGTTTGATCTTTGAATAAAACTGATTTAAAATGAAATGATCAAGAATTTAGTTTGATTATTGAATTATTTGCTATGATTTTGATATTTGCATTTTATATGAATTGATTTATGATCATGAATTTGAAAGTGGATTTGATTATTACATTTAAATTAAAGCTGCTTATTTGTTTTGGGTTGATAAATTTGTTGGCTGATTAGCATGGTAACAGTTTATACCATGCTAATTTGGCGGAATTTATCAATTAAACTGCTTGGTACACCCAGCAGTTGGAACTTTTTACGCTGATTGGTATCCCCTTCAGTGTTTCATCGTCAACTTGTTGCAATTGTTAAAATGTTGACAATATGAAATTGTATAATACATTAATTGCCATGACAAATAAGCAGCCAAAACACTATTTATTAGTTAGTTATTATTTCTTTCCAAACAGTTCAATAAAACATAAAAAACATCAAATATAATATCATTGCTTTGTTTGGTATATTTCTTGATATCCTGATATCAAATCGGACAGTGTTATTTCCGAATTCTACACAATAAAAATATATTAAATAATGCAATTTAATTATTTATCTTTTAAATTTATTTATTGTATTATTTGTTATAAGCACGTTCACATTTTACATTAGGCCAATATACAGGTAACAAATTCTAAAATTTATAAAGTGCCCTTTATTCGTGCCACACAATTAGCACGCTTTTCCACTGATAATGTTCAAACCAGTAATAAAAGGGGAATCTTGTGTTAACAATTTTCACAATTTAACAGCTCACCAAGACGGTTGGACGGAAACAAAAAACCCGCCCTTCCCTCCCATTGATCATGTGTCTGCTGTTTTTTTTATTTATTTTACAGATTGTATACTTCTTGAATAGATGCTGTTTTCTTTCCATGTGCTGGAGATGAATTATAAAATACTCGTCATGGCAGAATTTTCATTGTGAATACTTTTGTGCAACGTATGGATTGGCGGAATTTATCAATTAAACTGCTTGGTACACCCAGCAGTTGGAACTTTTTACACTGACTGGTATCCCCTTCAGTGTTTCATCGTCAACTTGTTGCAATTGTTAAAATGTTGACAATATGAAATTGTATAATAAATTAATTGCCATGACAAATAAGCAGCCAAAACACTATTTATTAGTTAGTTATTATTGCTTTCCAAACAGTTCAATAAAACATAAAAAAACATCAAATATAATATCATTGTTTTGTTTGGTATATTTCTTGATATCATGATATCAAATCGAGCAGTGTTATTCCCGAATTCTACACAATAAAAATATATTCAATAAACAAAGTTTATATGATTTGTGCTATAGGATATAACGTATATATGAAACACTTTACTCTCTGTTATATTTTGTTTTTACAAGTTTCACAAAGAAATAAGTAATTCAAACAAAGCACTTGCCTTAATTTGAATATTAATAGAACTGTAATGTTTGTTCAGTTGCTTTGGATATTAATCCAATGGCTACAACGCGAACATAATTAATTGCAACTAAATAATCCCATTTGTTCCTCTTGTTAGATACACTTTGGCATTAGTATCACTTCTACTAAAATACTGACAGTCTTAAACAGTTTGCAGATTTTTGTCAGAGCTTGTTCTACTTCTACCAAGTACTGACCATTGTCAACAATTTGAAGATTTTGGTCAGAGCTTGTTCTACTTCAACCAAATATTGACCGCCTTGAAACTTTGAAGATTTTGTCAGAGGTTCCACATGACAATTGCAAAAGACTAAAAGTATTTGAAGGCACGGGAATGATTGA
>MJUT01019695.1:35427-53472 GCA_002080005.1 Gigantidas platifrons | reverse complement strand
TTCAATTACATATGACCAAACAAATTTAGTTTGTAATGGATGACAAGGAATAAGTAATAACACAATAACTTTCTCGCCTGGTATAAAATTACTTATCTTGGCTTTGTTTCCAATTGTCATGTTCTATTTCACATCCTCTTGTAAGCTTATGCTTTGAACACTTTCTTTCAAAATCTTTAAGGGACCTCTCACAAATATAATCTCAAATAAAGACCTTTGGAAAAGGACAAACCAACATCCTATAGCACACACAATTAGATCTAGAAAGTGGAAATGGGTTGGACATACCATCCGAAAAAAATGATAACAATGTTCTAGATTGGAATCCCCAGGTCATCGAAAGAGAGGAAGGCCAAAGAACACCTGGCGGTGGGGACTTACAACCGAACTAAAAAAGATTGACAAGACATCGAAATGGTCAAAGACAGCAGCCATGAACAGAAAGACACTGTGGTCACCCAATGTCCCCCTTTGGACGAAGTGGAATAAGTCAAGTCACAGAGTGTCCACAAACCAGTTCAAAAGGACTAAAACCTAGAGATTCTTGGAAGGTCTCCCTTAAAGCAAGCAGTAGGACGTGGACCCAATCATCCCAATTTGTTTGACTGTCTAATCAAAATGTTTTCATCATATATCTTAAGGTCTGGTGAAATCTTTAAAGAGCTCCGTGAGAATCAGGGGACTATGCATTATATTTAAACTGTTTTATATTTAACTAAATTGATGCATAGCTTCCTGAAATAAATGAGACATACAATTGGATTCCTGATTTGAATGAATTGTTTTAGGAAGACCCACAAAAGTAAAAACAAAATAATTAGATTCTTATTTATAGTTTTAGCTTTAATATTCCTAAGTGGAGAGCAAACATATATCTCCTTATTTAGTTTTAGGAAGGGGACCCACAGAGTCAAGAATAACCCTACTGAAAGACTCTTCAAAAGCGGGTACGGGTCAGAGTGGAGCTACACTACTGTTTGATTTGGTTATCCCATAATCGATAGATGTTACAAGATCAAGAGTCCTCTGTTACGTCTCGTCTTATATTAGGCCAGTAGAAATGGGTCTATATCCTGTTGGAGGTTTTGTTAACACCCAGTTCAGTCATTGAGGAATATTGGGCCAGGCGCACAACTGCTTTCCGGTATTCTTCCGGTACCACTATCTGGCAGATCACTTTCCATTCATCTTACACATTCGCATCTGGTGGTCTCCATTTTCACATCACTGCTTCGTCTGTCATGAAATAGCAAACATTAACATTCTCTGCCTCCTCTACTGAGAATGACTTAGAACAAGGTAGTGCGAGCCCTTCCATCTGCGCCCTATTAAGTTGTTCCCTAGTCAGAAGGTCATTTCTGACATATCTTATTGTTTGCTTATGAACAGGACCTTCATCCATTGACCTGTGGATCTGGACTGTATCAAGATGGAATTGTTAATCCTCATCTGTATCTTGACAGGATTTGTGTTCATTGCCTATTAAATAACTATGCATATCGCTATCGCTATGTAAAAAGGTGATCGTTCACATCAGTACTAAATGTGTCTCTTAGTTCAACATCACTTGTTTCTATGGTACCATCTTGCAATAAAGTCTCATCTCTTTCCAGAAGCTTTTTCATGGCTAAAGTTACAGCACATGCAGGAAAAATCCCTGTATTTTCTAATTAATTCTCTTCATAACTAGGCTGCTCGGAGGCTATTGGGTCCATTATAACCCTGTCACCGGCCAAATCGATACCAATTAACAAAGAAATATCAACAGAAAGTGCAGGTCGTACCCTAACTACAACCTGTCCCGAAAAAAATCTGATTGTAAATTAATGTGATGGAGTGGAACACTATGAAAACCTGAGTCTACGCCCTTTAGCAACACATTTGCAATAGCCGAAATATTCCCCGATAAAGGTAAGATATGTTCTAACATTAAAGATGAAATGCAAAGGTTTTGAGCATTTGATTGTAGTGATTTACTCCATAAAGATACATAAATAATGCCGAAAAAGCTATTTTTTATGCCAAGTGTGTCACTGTTTATCTGTAAACACAGGTAAAGTTATGGCTTATTGTCACAGTTTAACATGATTATCTCCTCTTGGTTAGCCAATAGTATGGGGTAATTCGGTTCTTATAAGTCTGCTGCGCCTACGAGGATCACATAGCTTCTCTATAATCTAATGATGAAAGTCACCAACGTGACATCACAGGCATCGATTCAACATAGAAAGTAATACATTAAAAACATATAAATTAAAACAAGCAAAAACATTTATTTTTAAATATAAAATATTTAAATAAAAATACATGCGAACTTTTGTACTCTAGCTGTTTACTTATATTTAGACAATTTTCGCCAGGTAATTCATAGATAGGCTTCTCTCAAAACATATTGTATAAAAAATATGAATTATAAATACTAGTAATACTGGTTATTTGTACATAACTATTACCTTTACATTTTCCTCAATTTAATGCATTTTTACATAAAATTTATTACTTTTGACTTGTTGGTAATCGTTGAATGGAGAACAGCGAGATGTGGAATTCATATCCGTGACACTAAGTTATTATAACCTTCATTTATTTAAGTTGAAATTTAGAAAATTTACTTTAAGGGGCTCGCCCCATAAAATGTCATTTTCCGATAAAAACAGAATTCAATAACAGTTAAATCATTTGCATAATATATATCTACCATTTTAGGAGACCCATTATCATTAACCATTAAACAATAATACGAGTCTCCGATAGTAAATGATCTATATTATGCTTAAGTGTACTTTAGGGAGCTCACTACCTATATCCACCTTACATATCATAAGACAACAACATTAACCATAGAGAATGATGCGAGTCCTCTAAGGTAAGTGATCTCTATAATGCCTTGGTATACATTAGGGGACCCACAACAATATATACCTGGTTCATATCATAAGACAACAACATTCGTAATAGAAAACAATGTGACTCCCCTAGAGTACATAATACATATTGTGAGACAACAGAGCTAAGTCTCATAGAACAACAAGAACTGTGTGCATCACAAAATTCGCCCGTCTATGTAAATTATCAAACGGTATAATGGTAATAACCCCAAAATAAATAGGGTTCTCCCCATTCCAGAGGGTAATCATGTGGCCAAGTTTGGTAAAGATCCAATATACATAACTAAAGTTATCATGTGGAAACGACCCTGTTGTCAAACATTATATTCACAGTAACGTTGACCTTGACCTGTTACCTAATGCCCCCAATATAAATAGGGGTCTTCCCCTTCCACAGGAGAATGATGTTTGGTAAAGATCCGATATACAGAACTAAAGTTATTGTGCGGAAACCTGTGTGGATGACCGCCCACCCGCCAGCCGCCTGCCCGCCATACCGAATCACATAATTCGACCCGCCTCGAGACGGGCGTATGAAAATGGTACTTTATATGGTAAGTACCTGGGTTTTGTTTAAGGATATGTAGAGCCCCCTAAAGTACATGAAGGCCAGACACACTTATTCACTAAACCAGAACATTCTACACAATCTACAACAGAGATCGTTGTACCGTATTCAACAATTGACGAAAGACCGCACTGTACGACAATGTACATGTATCTCAGAGGTGGATCCAGACCTTTCCATAATGGGGGTTGTTTTATTTCAGAAGCATTTTTTTGTTAAATATCAAAATATACTCAGACGTAATTCAAAGCGAAAATTCTGTTAAATTTAATATGTCTATTACCTAGCACAAAGGGGAAATATTCTGGCCAGGTCATGAGCCAAAATAAAATAAATATCATGTCACGCAACGAAACAAAACGAAATACAGCATATGTAGAGGACTTGATAGTAAATTAAATTATATATAAACTATGTCGTTCGTAAACATCAGAGCCAAGGAAATCTTATTCAGAACTTCTGCGTAAATAAATTCTGGGTTTTGTCATTGTGTTATATATATATATATATATATATATAATTATCCTTGCTAGCTAAAGCAATTGCCAATATTTTACACGAATATACCTATAAATGTTGTGGTCTACTTAGCATAAAAAAACAAACAAGCAACGTGTAAGACAGCAAGATATGCTTGCAGGTATGGACTATGTAACCCAATTTCGACATCGCGAGGGGTGTTGGAAGGGGCTAATAATGTTTTCAAAGCAAAATATCAATGCTTTCTGACAGAAAAAAATGGATGCGATCGTGTCACCTCTCCTCTGTAGGAACCAAGAGAACATCTCCGCCTTGAATTATGAACGCCTACCTCTTTTGTAGAATACATTGATAATATTTACGGTCTATATTTGAAAGGACAGACACACATTTTAAATCAGAATTGAATATGACCTGACATTTTTTTTTCACGGTTTTATCCGAAAACGCGTTATGGCACGGCAATAACTGCTTGATATTTCACAAATATAATTTCACGCAACGAAATAAAACGAAATACAGCATATGTAAACGACTTGATAATCAACCAAAAATATATATTTATTGTCGCTCGTTGGGATCAGAGCGAAGGAAGTCTTAATCAGAATTTCTGGGTAAATAAATTCTGGGTTTTGCCATTGTTTTCTACACATATAAATATCCTTGCTATCTAAAGCAAATGCCAATATTTTACTCGAATATACCTTTAAAAGTTGTGGTTTAGTTAACATCAAAATCAAACGAGCAACGGGGTAGTCAGCAAGATATGCTTGCAGCTAACGGCAATGTAACCCAATTTCGACATCGAGAGGTGCGTTTGGAGGGGATAATACTGCTTTAAAAGGACAATATTACTGTTTTCTGACAGAACAAATAGCAGGCGATCGTTCCACATCTCCTATGTATGAACCAAGAGTACATCTCCGCTTTGACATCTGAACGATAATCTCTTTTTTGGTATACATTGATAATATTTACGGTCTATTTTTGAAAATAAAAAAATATTAAGTCAGAATTGAAAATGAGTTGACATTTATTCACACGGTTTTATTCATAAACGCCTCATGCAATGGCAATAACTGCTTGAAATTTCACATTTGTTAAGAAGACAGACCCATAATATTTATGCACGATGAACCCACGGAAGCATATCCTAAAACAACGGTGTTTATTCTTTCATGTTAGTATATTTGTACAAGCGAAATTTTTAAATTAGTATGCTTAGATAAGTGATGAACGAGGAAAGAATCGCGAAGTGTTTACGAAAAGTGGAACATATCCGTGGTCATTTGTCCTCCCGCCCAACCGTTTTGAACACAAAGAAAGAATATAGTATGATTATCTTTGTCCCCATAACAAAAGAAATGACACGAACGACATCAAGACAGGAGATTCTTAAAGAGGAATAACCATGATTGATATTTCCTGCGGTTTTAAACAGGTAAATTTACATAAAGATTTCTCATAAAAGACTTGAGAAAATTGAAAATTATTACGATTTTCTATCAAGGTACCAAAAGAAAAGTTATGACCGTTGCATTTCACTTTAAAGTTTTCGTTTTGGTGTAATGGACATTCCATTATATAATGAATTGAATCTTCAAAAGGGGAACCACATTGCCATTTTGAGTCATGTGTAATGTTTATTCGAAATATATCAGAATTCAATGAGCTGCATTGATGTGGTAGTCTTACATGGAGTATGCTTAGTTTTCTGGACCCTTCACTATTATATTCCGGAGCATTAATAGTATGTTCCTTAATCCCAGATTTAAAATATGATATATTTAGGCTATTTCTAATATTTCAATCTAAATTGTTCCATGACGAAGCAGTGGGTGGTATAAAGGATGTCATTCTGGGACTACTTGATGGTGTTGCATAGTTTTCATCGTTTCGGGGATTATGATCACTGATATGATATTCTGTAGGAGGTAGACAATTACCCAAATATTGAGGACGTAGTTTATTATGCATTTTGTAAAATGTTCTCAGCTTGCGATATTTATGTCTAGAAGACAGATATTCCCACTTTGTTTCATAGGACAGAAAATCTCTAAATTATGTTCGTCATGGAATGTTCTATCTGATTCTAATTTCCTGTTTTGCTATTTCACGTTCAAAACACCCATATCAAATCTCGCAAGCATATTATAATGTTGTCCTTATGAAAGTAAGATATATACAGTTTGCTGGCAAAGACTACACTTTACTTTTCTGGGAACATCAACCTGTTTGAAAGAACAGCCGCTATATCTAATGGTAAAATCGTAGACACAGGTGCAAATGAGTTACCTCTAATATATATGTATATGGACTCTAATTTTTGATTGTTAGAATTGGGTGCACAAACACAGACACATTTGTCTAAATTAATTATCATCAAACATCATATAAATTGATCATAACGTTAACTTAAATTTTGGTATCACGACTATCATAGTAAAACCGGCATCGTAAACAGTGGATGATGTGGGCTCTAATGAAGCAACTTTCCATTGCACAATGCTCTGGTTATCCTACTTACTGAAATATTAGCTATAACAAAGAGAAACATTTGGCTGACCACAAGTCATTCATCTCATCGGTTAATATTCTGTTTAACAAGGAAAATGATGACTACAAGTGCTCATTCTTTTTCAGCAAATTAATTGTTTATAAATATGGCTAACATTTTGAATGTTGGCAAAGTGGGAATACAATCATATTACAAATAGTAAAGTTTCGGTAATTTGTTGAAGGTGTCTGATTTGATTGATGTGGTTGTATTGTAATACATTATAAATAGCTGCTATATATAAATAAATGAGCAAATACAATCAACCTTTAAAGCTTTAATACTGTGTGTAATTGTATTTCAACGTAATATATAAAGTATAATATGTATGTAGCAAGATATAGTATAACACAGGAATATTGTTTCAATTGAGAGACTTATATTCCATATACAGGTGATGCTTGACTGGTGTTACATATAAACAAAAAACTAACACAAGTAAAATTGAAACAATATCCTTATTCAACATGTCTTAGTTCTGTGTCTGCTGGACATTATTCCCTCTGTCTCTGGACTTTCTATTTTTGATTTAACCTTCGGGTTCCTCTAATTTGTATTGATCAATCTATGTTTCACTTTATCTCAATGCATTACTAGTGGTATATATTGTAGTGATTGAGCTATACATTTGTAACAAATAATATTAAATGATAGGTTGTCCTCTATCACCTGTATGTTATTGTCATTTAACTCTCTATAGTCAACAAATATATTTAGTTTATACTTAATTAAACTATTGGCTGCTAGTATGTCATAGACAATGCTTATAGTAAATTAACGTTAGAGAATATCTAGGTGGCAATCTGGAATGTACAGCTTGGAGACACTGGCTCTATTGTGTACACATGACACAGGACGAAGACAAACAAGCACAAAATCACAACACAACACAGAAAAGTAAAAAGATGAGCAACATGAACCACACCAAAACCCAGGTGCTCGTGAAGAGAAAACAGTTTCGGGTTGGTGAAGATTCACAGAGCTTGATCCACAGATATACCCTTCGCCTGTTCCGATGTGGCACATAGAGACAACTAATGGCTGCCAGCGGCCTTGAGGCTGATATTTGATTCGTTGAAATATAAATGTATCACGTTGATAAGTAAATATATGCTATTAGATCGTGGATATGCATTTGATACTCGAAACAATTTTATGTGGACTACAAACTACATTATGCTATTTTTTAACAGTTACAATGTATACCGGGGATGTAATTAAACAAAGTTTATATGATTTGTACTATAGCATATAACGTATGCATTAAACACTTTACTTTCTGTTCTATTTTGTTTTCACACGATTCACAAAGAAATAAGTAATTCAAACAAAGCGTTTGCCTTAATTTGGATATTGGTAGAACTGTTATGTTTGTTCAGTTGCTTTGGATATTAATTCAATGGCTACAACGCGAAAAGAATGAATTACTACTAAATAATCCCATTTGGTCCTCTTGTGTGATACACTTTGACATTAGTATCACTTCTACCAAATACTGACCGCCTTCAACAGTTTGCAGATTTTTTTCAGAGCCAGTTCTACTTTTACCAAATACTGACCGACTTCAACAGTTTGCAGATTATTGTCAGAGCTTGTTCTATTTCTAGCAAATACTGACCATCTTCAAAACTTTGAAGATTTTGTCAGAGGTTGCACATGACAAGTGCAAAAGACTAAAAGTATTTTAAGACACGGGAATGATTGAATTTTTCTTCACGCTAAATTTAGCATTATTTCATTTTATCGTCGTTGAGCACATTTTATATTTTAAATTCCTCATCTACATTGATTGATTGATTGATTGATTGATTGATGGAGCTTTTTAAATGGGAATAACCATAAATGATATTATCGGCGGTTTTAAGCAGATAAGTTTACCTGACGATCTCGCATAAACTCCCTGAGAAAATTGAAAAGTATTACGATTTTCTATCAAGGTACTAAAATCACTATCTGAAAATGTGTAAATCTGAAAAACAGTTATGGCATTTCTATTTCACCTTTTAAGTTTGGGAATCTCCCATATAACGCAATATTTTAAAGGGTTGGCGACTGGTTTTATCACCTATCAGTGATACAAATCACTTTATTAGAAAGAGCTTATGATTATCCATAATATCAAGCTGAGATTTTGAAAACCTTAAATTTGCTTTTTCAACTACAATGGGCATGAGAGGGTCTTTTAAAGCGCTACATGCTATAGAACCTTGAGGTGTATTCTCATTATTTATTTTAAGAACATTCTGAAACAATTTGTCCTTTTTCTTACAAACTAGGAACAAGATTTAAGTGATTCCCCTTTATTTATTTCAGGAGGACTGCAACCATTGTTATTTTTTCTCCCAATAACCTGGTTTTGATTGATCAAAATGGTTATAAAAAGGGGATCTATTCTGAACATAATTCAAATTCGGGACACTTCCAGCGATTATAATATGATTCAGTGGATAATTGGAATTAGACGAAACACACTGATTCACTAACAGATAAAATTTTACACAATGTAAAACAGAGATATATTGTATCTCAGAGGCGGATATATACCTTTCCTTAATGGGTCTCGTTTTATTTCAGAAACCATTTCTTCTTAGAAATATCAAAAGATATCGAGACGTAATTCAAAGAAAAATTACAAGACATGGTAAAAAGAAAAATGACAAGGACGAAACCGGAAATGTTCTGTAAAGCTTAATATGGTTTTATCCGTCTATAACCTAGTACAAAAAGGGGGAATATTCTGGCCAGGTCATGAGCAAACATAGATTAAATTGCATGTCAAGCAACGACACAAAACGAAATACAGCATATGTAGACGACTTGATAATACATTAAAAATAGATATGAAAAATGTCCCTTGTAAACATTAGAGCCAAGGAAGTCTTATTCAGAATTTCTGCGTCAATAAATTCTGCGTTTTGACATTGTGTTATATATATAATTATCCTTGCTAGCTAAGGCAATTGCCATTTTTTTACACGAATATACCTATAAATTGTGTGCACGGCAATAATTGCTTGATATTTCACATTTGTTAAGGAGACAGACCCATAATATATATGCACGATGAACCCAGGGGAGAATATCCTAGTATTTATTCTTTCATTTTAGTACATTTTAACAGGCGACATTTTTAATTAATATACTTAGATAAGTCATGAACGAGGAAAGAACCGGAAGTGTTTACGACAAGTCGAGCATATCCGTGGTCATTTGTGACACTGATATTCCATAACGGTCAACCAAGTCGTGGTTGTGACCTATTTCCATCCGCCCAACGTTTTGCATACAAAGACAAAATATGGTATGATTATATGTGTCCCCATAAAAAAGATGAAATGACACGAATGACGTCAAAACAGGACCTTTTTAAATGGGAATAACCATGATTGATACTTCCCGTGGTTTTAAACAGGTAAGTTTACTTGACGATTTCGCACAATGTCTTGAGAAAATTGAAAATTATAACGATTTTCTATAAAGGTACTAAAATCATTATCTAAATATGTGTAAATCTGAAAAACAGTTATGACATTTGCATTTCACCTTTTAAGTTTGGGAATCTCCCGTATCACGCAATATATTAATGGGTTGTAGACTGGTTTTATTACCTATTATTTGAAATATTGTTAAAAGTGGCGTTAAAATTCCAAAAATCAAATCAAATCAAGATCAAATAATTTTCTTAAGAACATTCTAAAACAATTTGTCCTTTCTCTTACAATAGGAACAAGTTTAAGTGATTCCCCTTTATTTTTTTTTGGAGGACTGTTATTATTGTTATTGAGTCTCCCAAGAACCTGATTTTGGTTGATCAAAATGGTTATAAGAAGGGGGTCTATTCTGAACATAATTCAAACTTCCAGCTCTTTTATTTTTCAAGAACATTAATCTATGCGTCCGTGTATAAACATCTTCCATATTGGTGGCTTCTACTAAACTATAAACGGTATGTTCATCTATATATGTCTTAATATCTGAATTAATGCATTGTTTAAATTCTTCAATAAGAATTGTTTTGTCTTAATTTATTAAAATGTGTAGGTACTTCGCTAAAAGTGAGCCACTTTTCAAACAAAAGTTCTTTTTCACGGGAAAATTCAACATGATTTTGATCATCCCGTTTTATACAACTTCTACACTTTTGCCGATAAGCCTCCGTTACCAATTGATATGCTTTCAAAATGGCTTCATTCACTTCTTCATAATTTGAACTTGTTTCTCGGGCTTTCCTCGTCAGGACACCTCTTTCTCCAAAATAGGTGGAACAAATATGATGTACTTCACAACATCAAATTTATTTTGTAATTGAAGGTAACACCAAAGGCACTATCGCCTCTATTTATTTAGAAAGCCTAAATTGTTCAATTTCAAGTTCTTTAAGTTTTAATTGCATTTGCATTTCTTCAATTCTTCTTTTTTCTTGCATATCTTCCTTTTCTATTTCTTTAAGTCGGAGTTTTAATTTTAATCGCTTTTTTACTGTATTTAAATTTCTCTCATTTTTACAGTATCACCCCCATTATTGCTAACCAAATCCAAATCATCTTCACCCAACATCTCCTCATCAACAATAATGCTACGGATTTCAAATTTTAACATTGTAGTTTTAACCTCAAAATTCAAATTTGGATAGCAGTAACAATTCTTATATTTAGTCCATCAGACGTCTCCCTGTTTGAATCTGACATAAATTCTTCTGTCGAAAATACCATTCTGATTGTTGGTTGTAATAAATAAATAATTCAAGAAAATATAAACTTCTATAAATCATCTCTTTTTAATAATTTTATCTCGCGGACGAGCCCTTAACCAATGTAACGTAAAGTTGTTTATTCTAGAGTATTCTAGTAACACAATGACACAACCAACAATCAATTAAGTTTCTATGCTTTAATATAATAAAAAAATACTTAATACTATTATACAATAACAAATTAATAAACTATAACTGGCCTGTCTGTCAATGTTCAAATTTAAATTCCTTTAGATTAAATTAGTTTGTCCTTTCCGGTATATTAGTTCGCTTCTTTCTATGAAAATGAATACTAGTGGAATTAAAATATTCCTCAGTTCTAATCCTGTAAGTTTGGAAATATTGGCCGTTGAAATTATTAATAGTTCAATGTTGAATTCACCCGACTTCACTAAGTAAATATATCCAAGTGTATTCCCGCTATCATACAAATCCTAAATCCAGGACTGACAGCTCTCGAAGTTGCTACGCCTTACATACTATTTCATGAAATTCTCTAGAAGATTTAAACAATTTGGCATTGTTTACATATATAAACAATAGGTAGAAATGGCTAGAACATATCAAATTGCAAGATAAAAATTAAACACTTGTAAACAACTGGACCTATTTTTGATAACCTATTTACACTGATGATGTAATGTTATCAACAATAAAACATATTATAATGAACAAAGTAATATATCATATCTATCATCAATACAAAACACTAAATATACCACACCATCAGTACAGCTGCCATGTCTAATAATAAAATCGAAGACACACGTGGAAAAAAGCTACCTCTAACACATATGTACAGGATCTCTAATTTCATCACAAACGCACACACATTTGTCTAAAATGATTGTCATCAAGCATCCTCAATTGATAATAGCGTAAACCTAAATTTGGGTATCACGGCTATCATAGTAAATCGGGCATCGTAAACAGTGGGTAAGTTGTGCTGTAATGAAATAACCTTTAGTTGTGCAATACTCTGGTAGTCCTACTTACTAAGCTACTAGTTATGAGAAAGAGGAACTTTTGGCCGATCAAAAGTCATTCATCTCATCATGGAATATTCTGTTTTACAGGGAACCATATTACTTTTCTAGTTTATATTGAACACATAAACTTCACAAGAATCCATATAGAGAAAATACTACTTCAAGTGCTTCTACTTTTTCAAGATAGTAATTGTTTATATGTATTGCTAACATTTTGACTCCGGATAAGTGACTGTTCTACACGAAAGGAACATATTTTTTCTATAACAAATACAAATTGATAGTTTCCGGTCGTGAATTAACTTATTTTAATTTATCGGGCACGAAAAAAGAAAACATTGTATTACACAGCAAATTTAGTTACCACTAAGTTGGTGTTCCGTATCGATGACATATCTGTAGAGTTCGAATGACACATTTGTCAACAACTTGTTTTATATAATAAAAGCATTACCTAAGACATATATTGCCATATAAGGAACATATTTTGTTCTATAAATAATACTAATTGATACTCACAGATATTGTAAGTTTGATAGATGGTTGAAGGCTTTGTCCTGTATCACTGATATGTTATTGTTCTCTAACCACCTATAAATAATAAACACATGTATCATGATTATACTTTATTAAGACTGTAGCTTTCTGTTCTGTATTAAGCAATACATATATAAAAATATTGTGTAATTTTGAGATGTTTCAATACAATGTATATATATTATTGCTAACAAGAACATTCCATTTGAATTCATGTAGCTATTTAGTAAAACGGTGTTTCTAGGCAGGTTCAATGAATGAATGCTCCCAATCTTTACCTATTAAAGTCTTAAGCAATACACATTGCAAAATATTGCGTAATTTGGTGTTGATTCAATTTAATGCATTAGTATGCCTGGTCAGAAAAAAATACACAACCCATTTTAATTAAGGTAGCTATTTACAAATACAGTGTTTGAAAGCGGATTCAATTAATAAATTCCCTCAATATGTTCCTGTCACACTGTACTGGTATGCTTGATTATAATTATAACAGCTCTTTTATTTTGTGGTGGAATTAGAATATTTTGCGTATTTTTTTTTAACAACCTAAATCATAGATATACATGTATTGTAAGTCATAGAATTAAAAACAAAAGAATGTAGTTGAACGTGTCTGATTTGATTGATGGGATTTTATTGGAATGCAAGTAACTGTAAAATAGTAAGTATACATCAATACTTGCAACTGTATTACTCTGTGTTAGTTAATGTAACATATTGCATACACTATCATATGTTTTTAATAAGTGTTCAACCATGTATGATGCGATTTATGGCATGAATAACTACATATACCACACCGTCAGAACAGCTGATATGTGCAAAATTACCTCACACACATATGTACATGGAATCTGATTAGATTTTGATTGTGTTAGAATCGGATGCACTAACACACACATTTGAATAAACAATTTTGTTTCATTTGTTTGAATAAAATGTATCCATATTCCTGTTCAGAAAAACATACGCAACCCATTCTAATTAGTGTAGCTATTTAAATATACGGTGTTTCAAAGCGGGTTCAATTAATGCATACCCTCAATCGTTACCTGTTACAGTTTACTTGTATGTTTGATTAGAATTATAAAATTTATGTTATGTTTGTTCTTAAACAACATCAATTATACATATACATGTATTGTAAGTCATATAATGTCAACAACAACAAGAAAGAATAATGACAACCGATAAAGTGTCGTGATGTCGTTGAACGTGTCTGAATTGATTGATATGATTTTATTGGAACACAAATAACTGTCAAATAAAAAAAATATATATCTAGACTGCAAACTTCGATACTCTATGTAGTTGTATTTCAAAGTAGAATATTGAATAAAGTATAAATCATATTCAATAAGTCATCAACCATTCATGATTTGATTGATAACATGAATAACTAATGTTACGAACAGTTTTGTTTTTCTAGAATATTATAATAACAGAAAAATACAACCAACAATCAATTAGTTTTCTATTCTTTGATATAACAACACAATTTACATAATTACATTATATAATTACACGACTCAAATTGTCGTGGAATTTGAATAGTTTGCGTAAATTGTTCTTAAGCAACATACATTATACATATACATGTATTCTAAGTAATATAATGTCAACAACAACAAAAAATAAGAATATTGATAATCGATAAAGTTTCGTAATGTTTGATGAACGTGTCTGATTTGATTGATGTGATTTTATATTGGAATGCAAGTAACTGTTAAATAAATCAAATATGCATCAATACTTGAAACTATTTATACTCTATGTGGTTGTCTTTCAATGTAGCATATTGAATAAAGTATCAAACCTTTTTTTTTAGTATTCAACTATTCATGATTTGATTGATACCATACCACACCCTCAGACCTGCTGCTACATCTAATACTAAATAGTAGAAATATGGGCAAAGTGACATCAAACACATATGTACAGAAATGGAGGAAACTTAAATTTGAATATCACCGCTATCATAGTAAAACCGGCATCTTAAGCTGTTGGTGATTTGGGCTCAAATGAAACAACTTCCCATTGCACAATGCTCTGTTATTCCTACTTACTGAAATACTAGTTATGACAAAGAGGAATATTGGGCTGATCACAAGTCATTCGTCTCATCATTGAATATTCTGTTTAACAAGGAACATGTTGAATGTTCTAGTTTATATTGAATAACAAAACTTCACAAGAATCCATATACAGAAAAGAATACTACAGGTGCTTCTACTTTTTCAAAAAAACTAATTGTTGATAAATATATGGCTAACATTTTGACTGCTGTCAAAGAGGGAGTACAATCATATTACAAATAATACAGTTTCGGTAATTTGTTGAAGGTGTCTGATCTGATTGATGTGATTGTATTGTAATACATTATAAATAGCTGGAAGATATAAATAAATGAGCAAATAAAATCAAACTTTAAAGCTTTGATACTGTGAGTAATTGTATTTCAAAGTAATATATAAAGTATAATATGTATGTAGCAAGATATAGTATTACACAGGAATATTGCTTCAATTGAGAGATTTATATTCCATATACAGGTGATGCTAGACTGGTGCTACATATAAATAAAAATATAACACAAGTAAAATTGAAACACTATCTTTAATCAACATGTTTCGTTCTCAAAGGAACCTCACTGTCAATTTCTTTGTGTGTAGTTTTTTTCTTGTCTTAGTTCTGTGTCTTCTGGACATTATTGCCTCTGTCTCTTGATTTTCTTCTTTTTTTTTACCCTTCGGGGTTCTCTAATTTGTATTGATCAATCTATGTTTAACTTTATCTCAATGCATTACAAGTGGTATATATTGTAATGATTGAATTATACATTTACAACAGATAATATTAAATAATAGGTTGCCTTCTATCACTTGTATGTTATTGTCATTTAACTTTCTATAAATAGTCAAATATATTTAGTTTATACTGAATTAAACTATTGGCTGCTAGTATGTCATAACCAATGCTAATAGTAAATTAACTTTATAGAATACCGAAGGGGCAATCTGGAATGTACAGCTTAGAGACACAGAAAAGTATAAAGGTGGGCATCATGAACCTCACCAAAATCCAAGTGCTCGCGAAGAGAAAAACAGTTCCTGGTTGGTGAAGATTCACAGTGCTTGACCCACTGAACTAACCTTCGCATGTTCCGATGTGGCACATATAGGTAACTGATGGCTGCCAGCGGCATTGAGGTTGATACTTGTATGCATCTGGATTGTAGTTTTCATGCATATTTCCTCTATTTCTACCGATATTTGATTCGTTGAAATATAAATTAATCATTTTGATAAGTAAATATATACTATTAGATCGTAGTTATTCATTTGATACTCGAAACAATTTTTTTTGTGGAATGCAAACTGCAAAACATGGAGGGATTATTGTTTAATGATTTGTCATTCGAGTACCTTCTTGTCTTGATATACCTATGGTATTTTTACCAGTTATAACAGGGGTGTAAATACACAAAGTTTATATTTGTGATATAGGATATATGTGATATATGTATGAAACACTTTACTTTCTGTTCTATTTTGTTTTTAGAGATTTCACAAAGAAATAAGTAATTCAAACAAAGCGTTTGCCTTAATTTGAGTATTGGTAGAACTATCATGTTTGCTCAGTTGCTTTGGATATTAATCCAATGGCTACAACGCGAACATAATTAATTGCAACTAAATAATCCCATGTGTTCCTCTTGTGTGATACACTTTGGCATTAGTATCACTTCTACTAAAATACTGACAGCCTTCAACAGTTTGCAGATTTTTGTCAGAGCTTGTTCTACTTCTACCAAATACTGACCATCTTCAACAACTTGAAGATTTTGGTAAGAGCTTGTTCTACTTCTACCAAATACTTAGAATATTTGTTCAGAGGTTGCACATGACAATTGCAAAAGACTAAAACTATTTGAAGGCACGGGAATGATTGATTTTTGCTTAACGCCAAATTTAGCATTATTTCATTCTATCGTCGGTGAGCACATTTTATATATTAAATTCCTCATCTACATTGATTGATTGATTAATTGATTGATTTATTGATTGGTGCTTAGCATCTACGCAGTCGATTATAATATGCTTCTGTGGATAATTGAATTAGACGGAACATACTGATTCACTAAAAGAGAAAATGTTACACAATCTAAAACAGAGATGTACATGTATCTCAGAGACGGATCCATACCTTTATTTAATCGCGGTCGTTTTATTTCAGAAACCATTTTTTGTTTAGAAATATCAAGATACCGAGACGTAATTCAAAGAAAAATTACAAGTCATGATAAAAAGAAAAATGACTAGGACGAAACCGGAGATGTTATGTTAAGCTTAATATGGTTTTACCCGTATATAACCTAGCACAAAAGGGGGAATATTCTGGCCAGGTCATGAGCAAAAATGAAATGAATATCATGTCAGGCAACGAAACAAAACGAAATACAGCATATGCAGACGACTTGATAATAAATTTAAAAATATAAAATAAATGTCACTTGTAAACGTCAGAGCCAAAGGAAGTCTTATTCAGAATTTCTGCGTAAATAAATTCTGGGTTTTGTCATTGTGTTATATATATAAATATATTTGCTAGCTAAGGCAATTGCCAATTTGTTACACGAATATACCTGTAAATTGTGTGGTCTTTTTAGCATAAAAAACAAACGAGCAACATTGTAGACAACAATATATGCTTGCAGCTAGGTGCGAAGTATCCCAATTTCGACATCGACATGTGCGTTGGGAGGGGCTAATAATATTTTCAAGGCAACATATTACTGTTTTCTGACCGAAAAAGAGGAATGTGATCGAACCCCTTCTCCTTTGTATGAACCAAGAGTACATCTTCGCTTTGAAATCTGAACGCCTACCTCTTTTTTCGTATACATTGATAATATTTACGGTCTACATTTAAAAGGACAGATAACAATTGTAAGTCAGAATTGTTAATGAACTGAAATTTGTTCACACGTTTTATTCCAAAACGCGTTGCCCCATTGCACGGCAATAATTGCTTGATATTTCACATTTGTTAAGAATAATATATATGCACGATGATCCCACGGGAGTATATCCTAGAACCACGGTATTTATTCTTTCATTTTAGTAAATTTTAACACGAGACATTTTTAATTAGTATACTTAGATAGTCATGAACGAGGAAATGACAGGGAAGTGTTTACAAGTGGAACATATCATAGGTCGATTGTGACAAAGATATTCCATAACGGTCAACCAAGTCGTGGTTGCGAC
>MJUT01019695.1:0-34942 GCA_002080005.1 Gigantidas platifrons | reverse complement strand
GTGTATTCTCATTGTTTCATTTAAGAACATTCTGAAACAATTTGTCCTTTTTCTTACAACCTAGGAACAAGATTTAAGTAAATTCCCATTTATTTATTTTGGGAGGACTGTAACTATTGTTATTTTTTCTCCCAATAACCTGATTTTGGTTGATCAAAATGGTTATAAGAAGGGGATTTATTCTGAAAATAATTCAAATTCAGGACACTTTTATTTTTCGAAAACATTAACTAATGTGCATAATCATCTGCCATATTGGTGGCTTCTACTAATCTGGAAACGCTATGTTCATCTATATATGTCTTAATATCTGAATTAATGCATTGTTTATATTCTTCAATAAGAATTGTTTTGTCTTTTTTTATTAAAATGTGTAGTTAGAGTGCTAGAAGTGAGCCACTGATCAAACAAAAGTTATTTTTGAAAGGGAAATTCAACATGAGTTTGCAATTCCGTTTTCTACAAGCTCTACACTTTCGCCGATAACCCTCCGTTACTAACTGATATGCTTTCAAAATGGCTTCATTCACTTTCATAAATTGAACTTGTATCTTTGGCTTTCCTCCTAGGGACACTTTGTAAAAGTAAGGTCCAGTATTCATTGGGCCAAACCAGACTTTGAGCAATTTTCTCAAAATGAAAAATTATTTGTCCACTTCTTTCTCCAAAATAGGTGGAACAAATCTCATGCACTCCACGACATGAATTATACATATACAAGTATTATAAGTCATTGAATGTCAACAACAGCAAAAAATAAGAATATTGACAACCGATAAAGTTTCGTAATGTTGTTGAACGTGTCTGATTTGATTGATGTGATTTTATATTGGAATGCAAATAACTGTAAAATAAATAAAATACACATCAATACTTAAAACTGTTGATACTATATGTGATTGTATTTCAACGTAACATATTGAATAAAGTATCAAACCTTTTTAGTCTTCAACCATTCATGATTTGATTGATAACATACCACACCCTCAGAACAGCTTCTATATCTAATACAAAATAGCAGAAATATGAGCAAAGTGACCTCAAACACATATGTACAGAAATGGAGAAAACTTAAATTTGAATATCACGGATATCATAGTAAAACCGGCATCTTAAACTGTTGGTGATTTGGACTCAAATGAAGCAACTTCCCATTGCACAATGCTCTGGTAATCCAACTTATAGAAATACTAGTTATGACAAAGAGGAATATTAGGCTGATCACAAGTCATTCATCTCATCATTCAATATTCTGTTTAACAAGGAACATGTATTAATTAAACTATTGGCTGCTAGTATGTCATAAACAATGCTAATAGTAAGTTAACGTTATAGAATACCGAAGAGGCAATCTGGAATGCACAGCTAAGAGACACTGGTACTATTGTGTACAGATGATACAGGACGAAGACAAGCAAACACAAAAGCACAACACAACGGAGACAAGTAAAAAGATGAGCAACATGAACCTCACCAAAACCCAGGTGCTCGCGAAGAGAAAACAGTTCCTGGTTGGTGGAGATTCACATAGCTTACTCCACAGATTTACCCTTCGCATGTTCCGATGTGGGACATAGATGCAACTAATGGCTGCCAGCGACCTTGAGGCTGATACTTGTATGCATCTGGATTGTAGTTTTCATGCACATTTCCTCTATTTCTACCGACATTTTATTCGTTGAAATATAAATTTATCATGTTGATAAGTAAATATATGCTATTAGATCGTGGATATGCATTTGATACTCGAAACAATTTAATGTGGACCACAAACTTCAAAACATGGAGGGATTATTGTTTAATTATTTGTCATTTGAGTACCTTCTTGTTTTGATATACATTATGATATTTTTTTTACCATTTATACCGGGGATGTAAATAAACAAAGTTTATATGATTTGTGCTATTGCATATAACGTATGTATGAAACACTTCAGTTTCTGCTATATTTTATTTTCATATGTTTCACAAAGAAATAAGTAATTCAAGCGTGTGCTTTAATTTGAATATTGGTAGGACTGTCATGTTTGTTCAGTTGATTTGGATATTAATCCAATGGCTACAACGCAAACATAATTAATTGCAACTAAATAATCATATTTGTTCCTCTTGTGTGATACACTTTGACATTAGTATCACTTCTACCACATACTGGCCGCCTTCAACAGTTTGCAGATTTTTGTCAGAACCGGTTCTACTTCCATCAAATACTGACCGACTTCAACAATTTGAAGATTTTGGTCAGAGCTTGTTCTACTTCTACCAAATACTGACTGCCTTCCAAAATTTGAAGATTTTGTCAGAGGTTGCACATGACAATTGCAAAAGACTAAAAGAATTTGAAGGCACGAGAATGATTGATTTTTTCTTAACGCTAAATTTAGCATTATTTCATTCTTATCGTGAGTGAAAACATTTTAACATATTAAATTCTTCATCTACATTAATTGATTGATTGATTGGTGCTTAACATCTACGATTATAATATGCTTCAGTGGATAATTGACGACAGATCACACGGTACGACAATGTACATGTATCTCAGAGGAGGATCCAGATCTTTCAATAATGGGGGGCCGTTTTATTTCAGAAACCAATTTTTCCTTAGAAATATACCGAGACTTAATTCAAGGAAAAAAATACAATACATGGTAAAAACAAATGACAGTGACGAAACTGGAAATGTTCTGTTAAATTTAATGTTTTTACCCGTCTATAACCTAGGACAAAAAAGGGGAATATTCTAGCCATGTCATGAGCAAAAATAAAATAAATATCATGTCACGCAACGAAACAAAATGAAATACAGCATATGTAGACGACTTGATAATAAATTAAAAATATATCTAAAAAATGTCGCTCGTAAACATCAAAGCCAAGCAGGTCTTATACAGAATTTCTGCGTAAATACATGCTGAGTTTTCCCATTGTGTTATATATATAATTATCCTTGCTATCTAAGGAAATTGTCAATTGTGTTTACAATTTGTGGTCTATTTAGCACCACAAACAAATGAGCAACGTGTTAGACGGCAATATCTGCTTGCGAGACGATGTAACCCAATTTCGACATCGAGAAGGGCGTTGGGAGGTGCTAACAATATTTTCAAAGAAACTATTACTGTTTTCTGACAGACAAGAGGGAATGCGACCGTGCCACCTCTCCTTTGTATGAACCAAGAGTATATCTCCGCTTTGAAATCTGAACGCCTACCTCTTTTCTGGTATACATTGATAATACTTACGCGTCATGGCACGGCAATAACTGTATGATATTTCACATTTGTTAAGAAAACAGAACCACAATTTATGTGCACGATGGACACACATGAGTATATCCTACAACCACGGTAGTTATTCTTTCATGTTAGTATATATTAACAAGCGAACTTTTTCAATTAGTATACTTAGATAAGACACGAACGAGGAAAGAACAGAGAAGTGCTTTCGACACAGATCTTCGATAACGGTCAACCAAGTCGTGGTTGTGACCGTAAAACTTTCGAAGTCATGATCAATGTCCACCCACCCAACCGTGTTGCACACAAAGAAAGAATATGGTAGGATTATATTTTTCCCCATAAAAAAAAAGAAGAAAATGACCCGAACGACGTCACGACAGGATATTTTTAAAGAGGAATAATCTTGATTGATATTTCCCGCGGTTTTAAACAGGTAAATTTAAATAACGATTTCGCACAAAAGTCTTGAGAAAATTGGAAATTATTACGATTTTCTATCAAGGTATCTAAAAATGTGTAAATCTGAAAAAAAGTTATGACCTTTGCAGTTCATCTGAAAGTTTTTGTTTTGGTGTAAAGGACATTCCATTATATAATGAATTGAATCTTCAAAAGGGGAACCACATTGTCATTTTGAGTCATTTGTAATGTTTATACGAAATAATTAAGAATTCAATGAGCTGCGTTAATGTCGTATACTAGCATGGGGTATGCTTAGTTTTCTGGACTCTTCATCATAATATTCATCAGATTTAATATTATTTTCGTTGATCCTAGATTTAAAACATGATATATTTAGGTTATTTCTAATATTTAAATCTAAATTGTTCCATGACGAAACAGTGGATGGAATAAAGGATGTCAGTCTGAGTCTACTTTATGGTGTTGTATAGTTTTCATCCTTTTGGAGATTATGATCACTGATATAATATACGGTAGGAGGTAGAAAATTACCCAGATATTGAGGAAAAAGTTTATAATGCATTTTGTAAAATATTGTCAGCTTGCGATATTTACATTTAAGAAACACACATTCCCACACTGTTTCATAGGAAAGATAATTTCTACTTGCAAATTGTGTTAGTCACGAAATATTCTCGCTGATTCTATTTGAACTTTTTTTCCAGTTTTGCTATTTCTCGTTCAAAGCACCCATCCCAAACCTTGCAAGCATATTGTAATGTTGTCCTTATGAAAGTAAGATCTACATTTGATTGTCTTTGCTTGCAAAGAGTACACTTTAGTTTTCTGAGAACATAACCTGTTTGAAAGTACAGCTGCTTAATCTAATGGGAAAATCGTAAACACAGGTGCAAAGAGTTGCCTCTAATACATATGTACATGAACTCTAATTTAATTATTGATTGTGTTAGAATTGGGTTCACAAACACAAACACATTTGTCTAAAATAATTATCATCAAACATCATATAAATTGATCATATCGTTAACTTAATTTTTGGTATCACGGCTATCACAGTAAAACCGGCATCGTAAACAGTGGATGACGTGGGCTCTAATGAAGCAACTTTCATTGCTCTGGTTATCCTACTTACTGAAATATTAGCTGCAACAAAGAGAAACATTTGGCTGATCACAAGTCATTCATCTTATCATTTAATATTCTGTTTAACTTTTCTCGTTGGTATTGAATACAAGAATCCGTATCGAGGAAATATTCCTACAAGTCATTATTCTTTTTTTCAAGAAAGTAATTGTTTATCAAGATGGCTAACATTTTGACTGCTGTCAAAGACGGCATACAATCATACTGGGTGAAAGTCTATTCACGTAGTAGCTTCAATCAAATGTGGATACTGAAATAATGAATATTCTAGATAATTTTAATTATCGTTCTATTTCAGAAATTTATTCTGTCCAAACATGTGACTTTTCTACACTTTACTGACATATCATCGTTGGAATGTATAAAGACGTTTGAAAATATCATTAAGGACGCGGTTATCTTCAAAATGGTAAGACAATATGCAAATTGATACTTTTTGGTCGTGAATTAACTTATTTTACTTTGTCAAGCATGAAAAAAAGATAAAATGTGCTACACCGAAAATTTAGTTACCTCTAAATTGGAGTTCCATATTTATGGCATATCTGTAGAGTTCGGAGAGCACATTTGTCAACAACTTGCTATATATAAAAGCAAAAGCAATACCTAAGATATATATATTCATATAAGGAACATAGTTTTCTATAAATAATACTAAATGATAATCACAGATATTGTAAGTTTGGTAGATTATTGAAGGTGTTGTCCTCTATCACTGATATGTCATTGTTATCTAACCTCCTATAAATAGTCAATTAATATCTCATGTTTATACTTTATTAAGTCTGTAGTTTTCTGTTCTGTCTTAAGAAATACATATAACAAAATATTGTGTAATTTTGAGTTGTTTCAATAAAATGTATTTATATTATTGTTAAGAAGAACATCCCATTTGAATTAATGTAGATATTTAGCAATACGGTGTTTCAAATCAGGTTCAATGAATCAATGCTCCCGATCTTTACCTATTACAGTCTTAAGCAATACACATTGCAACATATTGCGTAATTTAAGTTGTTTTAATAAAACGTAATCGTATTCCTGTTCAGAAAAAATACACAACCCATTCTAATTCATGTAGCTATTTAAAAATACGGTGTTGCAAAGCGTGTTCAATTAATGCATACCCTCAATCTTTACCTGTTACATCTTACTTGTTTGCTTGATTAGACTTATAAAAGTTAGTTTATGTTGTCGTGGAATTTGAATAGTTTGCGTAAATAGTTCTTAAACAACATAAATTATACATATACATGTATTCTAAGTCATAGAATGCCAACAACAACAAAACAAAATAAGAATATTGACAACAGATAAAGTTTCGTAATGTTGTTGAACGTGTCTGATTTGATTGATGTGACTTTACATTGGAATGCAAATAACTGTAAAATAAATAAAATATACATCAATACTTGAAACTGTGATACTCTATGTGGTTGTTTGAATATGCATTCTGACGATGGACCTGGTTTGATAATTTTGTCATTTGACGGCCGCAATCGGATTACAGAGTCATACTATTTGATATATGCATGTACTAGGTTTACAATAAAAAAAGTATCGTCGTACTTCACATTATATAGAAGCTTAATTATGCTAAAGGAAATCTCCAACATGTTTATTTAATTTTAGTCACGAATTTCATTTTAATCGTTGGACCGCGGAAAATGTTGGCTCAAATCCACGTAATATGTAACTACAATTTTCTAAATTTCGAAGTGGATGCATTCATCGATCAAAATAAATTTGAGTGACAACTATTTAATATTAAAATAACTTCATCTTTAGCACTTTTTTATCAACGCATGCGGCCACATCGAATTTTTACCAAATAGGTATAGATTTTGACAAAAGCTGTCCGTTTTCGTCTTTCCGGCATGCTTCCGCGTTTTAGAATTCCGGAATACTTCGTCAAATAATATAATTTAATGATACTCGATAAACTTCAATACAAGAAGGAAACTTTTGGGAGTAAAGCACGTTTTGTGTTCATTTTGAACAAATGTCATTTTACAAGGCCGATATCGACCATTCTTGGCTTTTGTCCTTTTAAGTCAGAATTGAAAATGACATTTTTTTCACACGATTTTATTCCAAAACGCGTCATGGCACGGCAATAACTGCTTGATATTTCACATTTGGTAAGAAGACAGACCCATAATATTATGCACGATGCACCCATGGGAGCATATCCTAGAACCACGGTAGTTATTCGTTCATTTTAGTGTATCTTAACATCTTAACAAGCGATTTTTTTTTAAATTGGTATACTTAGATAAGTCATGAATAAGGAGATGACGGAGAAGTGTTTACGACAAGTGGAACATATCCGTAATCATTTGTGACACTGATATTCCACAGCGGTCAATCAAGTCGGGGTTGTGACCGTTAAACTTTCGAAGTGATGACCAATGTCCACTCGCACAACCGTTGTGCACACAACGAAAGAATATGGTTTGATTATCTTTGTTCCCATAAAAAAGAAGAAATGACACGAACGACAGGAGATTTTTAAAGAGGAATAATCTTGATTGATATTTCCCACAGTTTTAAACAGTTAATTTACATAACGAATTCGCACCAAAGTTATGAGAACATTGAACATTATTACGATTTAATATTAAGGTATCTAAAATGTGTAAATCTGAAAAAAAGTAATGACCTTTGCAGTTCACCTTAAAGTTTTCGTTTTGGTGTAATGAACATTCCATTATATAGTTAATTGAATCTTCAAAAGGGGAACCACATTGCCATTTTGAGTCATTTGTAATGTTTATACGAAATAATTAAGAATTCAATGAGCTGTGTTGATGTCGTATACTAGCATGAAGTATGCTTAGTTTTCTGGACTCTTCACCATAATATTCATGAGATTTAATATTATTTTCGTTGATCCTAGACTTAAAACATGATATATTTAGGCTATTTCTACTATTTAAATCTAAATTGTTCCATGACGAAACAGTGGATTGAATAAAGGATGCCAGTCTGAGTCTACTTTATGGTGTTGTATAGTTTTCATCCTTTTGGAGATTATGATCACTGATATAATATACGGTTGGAGGTAGAAAATTACCCAGATATTGAGGACAAAGTTTATAATGCATTTTGTAAAATATTGTCAGCTTGCGATATTTACATTTAAAAACACACATTCCCACACTGTTTCATAGGAAAGATAATTTCTACTTGCAAATTGTGTTAGTCCCGAAATATTTTGGCTGATTCTATATGAACTTTTCCCAGTTTTCCTATTTCCCGTTCAAAGCAACCATCTCAAACCTCGTAAGTATATTATAATGTTGTCCTTATGAAAGTAAGATCTATATTTGATTGTGTTTGCTTGCAAAGAGTACACTTTTGTTTTCTGAGAATACTAACATGTTCGAAAGTACAGCTGCTTAATATAATGGGAAAATCGTAAACACATGTGCAAAGTGTTGCCTCTAATACATGTGTACATGAACTCTAATTTAATTTTTGATTGTGTTTGAATTGGGTTCACAAACACACACACATTTGTCTAACAGAATTGTCATCAAACATCATATAACTTGATCATTCTGTTAACTTAAATTTGGGTATCACAGCTATCATAATATAACCGTCATCGTAAACAGTAGTTGATTTGGGCTCTAATGAAACAACTTTCCATTGCACAATGCTCTGGTTATCCTACTTACTGAAATACTAGCTATGACAAAGAGCAACATTTGGCTGATCACAAGTCATTCATCTCATCATTAAATATTCTGTTTAACAAGGAACATGATAACTTTTTCTCCTTGATATTGAATTCAAAAACTTCACAAGAATCCATATAGAGGACATGATACTACAGGTGCTTATTCTTTTTGAAGAAAGTAATTTTTTATAAATATGGCTAACATTTTGACTGCTGTCACAATCATATTGGGAAAAGGTATATTCACGTGGTAGGTTCAATCAAATGTGAATGCTGAAATACTGGATCTTCTAGATAATTTTAATTATCGTTCTATTTCAGAAATTTAGCCTGTCCAAGCAAGTAACTTTTCTGCACTTTACTGACCATTCACAGTGGGAATGTATAAAGACGTTTCAAAATATCATTAAGAGCGCGGTTATCTTCAAAATGATAAGAAACGTTACACATTGATAGTAATAAATGTATTAAAATTTTGTGTAATTTTCAGTTGTTTCAATAAAATGTATTTACATTATTGTTAAGGACCGCACATTTGAATTAATGAAGCTATTTAGAAATAAGGTGTTTTAAATCAGGTTCAATGAATGAATTCTCCCAATCTTTACATATTACAGTCTTAAGTAATGCACACAACAGAATATTGCGTAATTTCGAGTTGTTTCAATAAAATGTACAAACTTTGACACTTTATGTAGTTGTATTTCAACGTAACATATTGAATAAAGTATAATACATGTTTAGTAAGTCATCAACCTTTCGGGATTTGATTGAAAACATGAATAACTAATGTTACGAAAAGTTTTGTATAAAATATTCTAGTAACAGAAAAATTCAACCAACAAAGAATTAAGTTTCTATTCTTTGATATAACAACACAATTTACTTAATTATATTCTACAATTACAAAAATCAAATTCATAAATTATTATTGGCCACTTTGTCAATGCTTAAATTTAAATTCCTTTAGGATAAATGTTTTTGTCCTTTCCGGTATATTAATGCGATCCTTTTCTATGAAAATTTATTCTTGTTGAATTACAATATCTTTTAGTTTTAATCCTGAAAGTTTCCAAATATTGGCGATGAAATTGTTAATAGTTCAATGTTGAAGTCACGTGACTTTACTAAGAAGAGTTTGAAGATACCAAAGGGGGAATCATAATCCGTATATCAAAGAACTGACAACACAATGACCAAAAGAAAAATATACCAAAGAAAAAACAACGACCTACAAAACATAAATATAAAACTAAAGTTCGAGTAACACGAATCCCACTAAAGACTGGCGTGAAATCGGGTGCCCCAGAAGAGTCTGCAGATCCAGCTCCACTAGTGGCACTCGTCCTGTTAATCTGGTTACAAACACGCTAGTAAGTCGTGAATGCTGAAAAGATCAGGAAGTGTTTACGACAAGTGCAACATATTAGTGGTCATTGTGACACATATTCCATAACGGTCAGCCAAGTTATGGTGACGACCGTAAGATTTTCGAAGTGTTGACTTTAACATTACCAAAAGGAACCATTGTTTCAGTAGCTTCCTTGTTAGCATCATTCCCTATCAAGTACATCCTGATAGGAGCCACAATCTCCGGAATATCCTATCATCTGACATATATATACTCCATATACAGGTGCTGCTGGAATGTTGCTACATACAAATAGAAAGTTCACAATGGGAAAATTGAAATCATCTCTTTTGTCGTAAAGTTTCGTTCTTAACAGTCCCTCTCTGTCGATTTCGAGGTGTATTCAAGATATGAAGCAGACTTATATGTATCTGTGGTATCCTTTATTTCAGGCTCAATGTGATGGCGCGACAACATAATTATTCAGTGAAAGGACATCATCTGTATAGCGGAACGTGAAATTAAAGGACCGATCTAGCTTCTTTTCGTTTTATTAAGTAAAGATATCTAAATACAATGCTATATATTCCAGCAATTATATAAATCCTGAAATGTAGACTGGCAGCTCTCGATGTTGCTGCGTCTTATATACTATTTCATGAAATTCTCTAGAACTTTCCAAAAAATGTGACCTTGTTTATACATAACATATATAGCATTTTGATACGTTCTAGATATTGTTAAAACATACACAATATCTAGAAATATCTAGAACATATCAAAATTCAAGGTCAAAATTAAAAACTTGTAAACAACTTGACATATTTTTGATAACCTATTTGCACTGATGATGTAATGTTGTCAACAAAAAAAACATATTCTAATGGACAAAGTATGTTATTATTATTATATTTACATAATATCTCCTCTCTTGATAAATATCGATATCAATTCATCAAAATATTATCCAACTCTAGACACAACATTAGCTATACAAGTATTTTTACATTTAATATGTTTTATAATCAGATTCTATTCTTGCAACATTAACCACCATCACATTAATCTGTGATTTTTATTCTGCATTTTGTTAATAAATGTGACGGTATTGTGATCAGTAAACACCACGAATGTATGAAATGTACATCAAAATGCTTCAAAGATAACAATAAAACAAGTTTTTTTTTTCATTTTTGGATTAGTATTTCTGATCTTTGTTAAACTTTAAAAAAAATATAAATTCAGCAGATCTATGTCATCTTTACCTTCTTGGAGCAAAACCGCACTGACACCTACATCACTAGCATCAAATGTTAACTTATACTTTCGAGAAGCCTTGTGTTGTGGCTTGACATATTTGTCTTTTCTTTCTTCTCGTAGGTGTATTCACAATATAATTTAAATCATTCAGTCTGAATTCAACTACATATGGCCAAAAATATTTAGCTTGTAATGGATGACAAGGAATGAGCAATAACAACAATAACGTTTTCGCCTGGTTTAAATTCTCTAATCATGGCATCCTTATCATATCACTGTTTCATTTCATCTTGGCTTTGTTTCAAATTATCTTGTTCTAATTCACATGCTCTTGTAAGCTTATGCTTAAAACATTCCACATAATCTAAAATACTAATAACAGTATTTTCACAATGCCATTTTTCTTTCAAAATATTTAAGGGGCTTCCCACAGAGTGTCCACGAACGAGTTGGAAACGTCTAAAACCTAGAGATTCTTGAAAGGCTTCCCTTACAGCAAACAATAGCATGTGGACCCCATCATCCCACTCTTTGTGACTGTCCAAACAAATTGTGTTCATGGTATTTTTTTTAAGGTTTGGTGAAATCTTTCCAGAGCTCATTGAGACTCAGAGTGACATGCATTAGATCTAAGCTGTTTTATATTTAATTTAATTGATGCATAACTTCCTGAAATAAATGAGACATAAAATTGTATCCCTGATTTTACTGGATTGTTTTAGAAAGACCCCCCAAAAGCAAAAACAAAATAATTAGACCTTTAATTATAATTTTAGCTTTAAAAGTCCTAAGTGAAATGGTTACAGGTGGAGGCACACATAATAGGTAGTAAGCATGGATTTCCTTATTTAGTCTTAGGAAGGGGCCCCACACAGTCAACAATGACCCTATTGAAAGACTCTTCAAAAGCAGGTACGGGTCGGGGTGGAGCTGCACGACTGCTTTGATCATGTTATCCCATAATTCGGCAGATGTTACAAGATCAACAGTCCTCGGCTACGTCTCGTCTTATATTAGGCCAAGAGAAATATGCCAATATCCAGTTTGAGTCATTAACGAATCATGGGCCAGGCGTACAACTGCTTGCAAACATTAACCTTCCTTGCTTCCTCTACTGAGAATGATTTAGAACAAGCTAGTTCGAGCTCTTTCTTCTGTGCACTATAATAAGTCATTCCCTAGTAAGAAGGTCATTACTGACATATTTTATTGTTTGCTTTAGAACAGGAACATCACTCCTTGACCTATGGTACTGGATTGTATCAAGATGGGATGCTCAGTCCTCATCTGTATCTAGACAGGATTGTTGTTCCTTTTCTATAAAATAACGAGACATATCGCCATCGCTATGTTAAAAGTGATCGTTGACATGAGCAAAACAATTTGCTTTTTAATTCAACATCACTTGTTTCTATGGTACCATCTTCTTACAGAGGCTTTTTCATGGCTAAAGTTACAGCACATGCAGGAAAAGCCCCTGTATTTTCTAATTCTTTCTCTTCATAACTAGGTTCCAAGGATACTGTTGGGTCCATTATAGCCTTGCCACCGACCAAATCGATACCAGGTAACAAAGAAATATCCTGAACAGGAAATATAGGTCTTACCCTAGCTATAACCTGTCCGAAACAAAGTATGATTTTAATTTAATGTGATGGAGTGAAACACTATGAAAACCTTGGTCTACCCCCTGTAACAACACATTTGCACCAGCCGAAATATTCCCCGATAAAGGGAAAATATTTTCTAACATTAAAGGTGAAATGCAAAGGTTTTGAGTATTTGATTGTATTGCTTTACTCGATAAAGATACATAAATAATGCCGATAACTAATTTGTTGTGCAATGTATGTCACCGTGTATCTGTCAACACAGGTAAATGTATGGTTTACTGTCGAAGCGTAGCATGATTATCTCCTCTTGGTAAGCAAAGACTGTGTGGTCATTCGGTTCTGATCAGTCTGCCGCGTCTACGAAGATAACATAGTTTCTCGATATTCTGATGATGAAAGTGACCAAAGTGACATCACAGGCATCGATTCAACATATAAATAATACATTAAAACATATGAATTAAAAAGAAAAACAAATTTAATTTGAAATACAAAATATTAAAAAATACATGCCGAACTTTCGTACTCTAGCTGTTTATTTACATTTATACAATATTCGCTTGGGAATTTATAAATAGACTTCCCTCAAAGAAAATTGTATAAGAAATATGAATGATAAATATTAGTAACCCTGGTTATTTGTACATGAACTATTACCTTCACATTTTCCTCCTTTTAATGCATTTTTAGATAAAATGTATTACTTATGACTTTTTAGTAATCGTTGAATATAGAACAGGGAGATGTGGAATTCATGTCCGTGCCACAAAGTTATTATCACCTTCATTTACTTTAGCCATCATTTCCAAAGTTTATTTTAAGGGGCTCGCCCCATAAAGTGTCATTTTCCGAGAGAAACACAATTCAATAAAAGTTAAATCATTTGCATTTTAAATATCTACCATTTTAGGGGACCCACTACCATTAACCATAAAAAAATAATGCGAGTCCCCAAAAGTAAGCGATCCCTATAATGCCGTTTTGACTGCTGTCAAAGAGGGAGTACAATCATATTATAAATAATACAATTTCGGCGATTTGTTTGAAAGTGTCTAATTTGATTGATGTGATTTTATTGTAATACATTATCAATAGCTTCAAGATATAAATAAATAAGCAAATATAATCAAACTTTGAAGCTTTGATACTGTGAGTAATTGTATTTCAACGTAATATATAAAGTATAATATGTATGTAGCAAGATATAGTGTAACACAGAAATACTGTTTCAATTGAGAGACTTATATTACATATAAAGGTGATGCTAGACTGGTGCTACATATAAATAAAAATCTAACACAAGTAAAATTGAAACAATATCTTTAATCAACATGTTTCGTTCTCACTGTCGACTTCTTTGTGTGTAGTTTTTTTCTGTCTGTGTCTTCTGGACATTATTGCCTCTGTGGGGTTCTGTAATTTGTATTTACTAATCTATGTTTAACTTTATCTCAATGCAATACTAGTGGTATATATTGTAATGATTGAATTATACATTTGTAACAGATGATATTAAATGATAGGTTGTCCTCTATCACTTGTATTTTATTGTCATTTAACTCTCTATAGTCAACAACTATAATTAGTTTATACTTAATTAAACTATTGGCTGCTAGTATGTCATAAACAATGGTAATAGTAAATTAACTTTATAGAATACCGAAGAGGCAATCTGGAATGTACAGCTTAGAGACGCTGGCTCTATTGTGTACACATGACACAGGACGAAGACAAGCAAACAGAAAAGCACAACAAAACACCGAAAAGTAAAAAGATGAGCAACATGAACCTCACCAAAACACAGGTGCTCAGGAAGAGAAAACAGTTCCTGGTTGGTGAAGATTCACAGAGCTCGATCCACAGATCTACCCTTCGCATGTTCCGATGTGGCACATAGAGATAACTGATGGCTGCCAGCGGCATTGAGGCTGATACTTGTATGCATCTGGATTGTAGTTTTCATGCACATTTCCTCTATTTCTACCGCCATTTGATTCGTTGAAATATAATTGTATCATGTTGAAAGTAAATATATACTATTAGATCATGGATATGAATTTTATACTCGAAACATTTTTTGTGGACAACAAACTGCAAAACATGAAGGGATTATTTCTTAATTATTTGTCATTTGGGTACCTTCTTGTCTTGATATACATTATGGCATTTTTTGCCAGTTATACCTGGGATGTAAATAAACAAAGTGTATATGATTTGTGCTATAGGATATAACGTATATATGAAACACTTTACTTTCTGTTATATTTGTTTTTACAGGTTTCACAAAGAAATAAGTAATTCAAACAAAGCGCTTCCCTTAATTTGAATATTAGTAGAACTGTAATGTTTGTTCAGTTCCTTAGGATATTAATCCAATGGCTACAACGCGAACATAATTAATTGCAACTACATAATCCCATTTGTTCCTCTTGTGAGATACACTTTGTCATTAGTATCACTGCTACCAAATAATGACAGCCTTCAACAGTTTGCAGATTTTTGTCAGAGCTTGTTCTACTTCTACCAAATACTGACCATCGTCAACAATTTGAAGATTTTGGTCAGAGCTTGTTCTACTTCAACCAAATACTGACCGCCTTGAACACTTTAAAGATTTTGTCAGAGGTTCCACATGACAATTGCAAAAGACTAAAAGTATTTGAAGGCACGGGAATGATTGATTTTTGCTTAACGCCAAATTTAGCATTATTTCATTCTGTCGTCGGTGAGGACATTTTATATATTACATTCCTCATCTAAATTGATTGATTGATTGATTGATTGATTGATTGAGTGGTGCTTAACATCTACGTAGTCGATTATAATATGCTTCAGTGGATAATTGAAATTAGACGGAACACACTGATTCACTAAAAGAAAAAATTTTACACAATGTAAAACAGAGATGTACATGTATCTTAGAGACGGATCCAGACCTTTCCATAATGGGGTCGTTTTATTTCAGGAACCATTTTTTTTAAGAAATATCAAGATACCGAGACGTAATTCAAAGAAAAATTACAAGACATGGTAAAAAGAAAAATGGCAAGGACGAAACCGGAAAGGTTCTGTAAAGCTTAATATGGTTTTACCCATCTATAACCTAGCACAAAAAGGGGAATATTATGGCCAGGTCATGAGCAAAAATAAAATAAATATGATGTCACGCAACGACACAAAACGAAATACAGCATATGCAGACGATTTGATAATTAACTAAAAAAATTAAAAATATAAAAATGTCCCTTGTAAACATCAGAGCCAAAGGAAGTCTTATTCAGAATTTCTGCCTAAATAAATTCTGGGTTTTGTCATTGTGTTATATATATTATTATCCTTGCTAGCTAAGGCAATTGTCAATTCTTTACACGAATATACCTAGAAATTGTGTGGTGTATTTAGCATCAAAAACAAACTAGCAACATTATAGACAACAATATATGCTTGTAGCTAGGGGCGATGTAACCCAATTTCAACATCGAGAGGTGCGTTGGGAGGTCCTAATAATGTTTTCAAGGCAACATATTACTGTTTTCTGACAGAAAAAAGGGAATGTGATCGAGCCACTTCTCCTTTGTATAAACCAAGAGTACATCTTCGCTTTGAAATCAGAACGCCTACCTCTTTTTTGGTATACATTGATAATATTTACCGTCTACATTTAAAAGGACAGATAACAATTGTAAGTCAGAATTGAAAATGACCTGAAATTTGTTTCCCATGGTTTTATTCCAAAACGCGTTGCCCCATTGCACGGCAATAATTGCTTGATATTTCACATTTGTTAAGAAGACAGACCCATAATATATATGCACGAGGAACCCACGGGAGTATATCCTAGAACCACGGTATTTATTCTTCCATTTTAGTAAAATTTAACAAGAGACATTTTTAATTAGTATACTTAGATAAGTCATGAACGAGGAAAGAACAGGGAAGTGTTTACAAGTGGAACATATCCGTGGTCGATTGTGACAAAGATATTCCATAACGGTCAACCAAGTCGTGGTTGCGACCCATATCCACCCGCCCAACCGTTTTCCACACAAATAAAGAATATGGTATGATTATCTGTGTCCCCATATACAAGAAAAAATGGCACTAGCGACGTCAAAACTTGAGCTTTTTATATTGGAATAACCATGATTGATATTTCCCGCGGATTTAAACAGGTAAGTTTACCTGACGATTTCGCATAAACGTCTTGAGAAAATTGAAAATGATTACTATTTTTTCTATCAAGGTACTAAAATCACTATCTAAAAATGCGTAAATCTGAAAAACAGTTATGGCATTTGTATTTCACCTTTTAAGTTTGGGAATCTCCCGTATCACGCAATATTTTAATGGGTTGTAGACTGGTTTTATCACCTATCAGTGATACAAATCACTTTGCTATCAATTGCTTATACTTCTCCATAATATCAAGCTGAGATTTTAAAAACCTTAAATTTGCTTTTTCAACTACAATGGGAATGAGATGGTCTTTTAAAGCATTACATGCTATAGAACCTTGTGGTGTATTCTCATTGTTTCTTTTAAGAACATTCTGAAACAATTTGTCCTTTTTCTTACAACATAGGAACACGAATAAAGTTATTCCCATTTATTTATTTTGGGAGTACTGTAACTATTGTTATTTTTTCTCCCAAAAACCTGATTTTGGTTGATCAAGATGGTTATAAGAAGGGGATCTATTCTGAAAATAATTCAAATTCGGGACACTTCTAGCTCTTTTATTTTTCAAAAACATTAAATTATGTGTCAGCGCATAATCATCTACCATATTGGTGGCTTCTACTAAACTGAAAACGTTATGTTCATCTATATATGTCTTAATATCTGAACTAATGCATTGTTTACATTCTTCAATAGAATTGTTTTGTCTTATTTTATTAATATGTATAGTTACTTTGCTAGAAGTGAGCCACTGATCAAACAAAAGTTATTTTTCACGGGCAAATTCAACATGAGTTTGTCATTCCGTTTTCTACAAGCTCTACACTTTCGCCTATAACCCTCCGTTACTAACTGATATGCTTTCAAAATGGCTTCATTCACTTCTTCATAATTTGAACTTGTTTCTCGGGCTTTCCTCCTAAGGACACTTTGTAAAAGTAAGGTCCAGTATTCATTGGGCGAAACCAGACTTTGAGCAATTTTCTCAAAATGAACAAACTATTTGTCCACTTCTTTCTCCAAAATAGGTGGAACAAATCTCATGTACTTCACAACATCAAATTTATTTTGTAATTGAAGGTAACACCAACGGCACTCACTCCTCTTTTTCTTTAGAAAGCCTAAATTGTTCAAGTTCAAGTTCTTTAGTTTTCAATTGCATGTATTTCTTCTTTTTTCTTGCATGTCTTCCTCTTCTGTTTCTTTAAGTCTGAGTTTTAATTATAATATGTTTTTTTCTTGCATTTCAATTTCTCTCATTTTTGCAGTACCACCCCCATTATTGTTAACCAATTCCAAATAATCTTCACTCACAATCTACTCATCAACAATACTGTTACGGATTTCAAATTTTAACATGGTAGTATTAACCTCAAAATTAAAATTTGGATAGCAGTAAAAATTATCATATGTAGTCCCTCAGACGCCTCCCTGTTTGATTCTGACATAAATTTTCCTGTCGAAAATACCATTTTGATTGTTGGTTGTAATAAATAAATAATTCAAGAAAATATAGACTTCTATAAATCATCTCTTTTTAATAATTGTTTTCTTACAAATATTCGTCCTCGCGGACGATCCCTTAATTAGTTTTACGTAAACTTTGTTCTAGAGTATTCTAGTAACAGAAAGATACCACCAGCAATCAATTAAGTTTCTATTCTTTAATATAATGAAAAAAAAATACTTAATACTATTATACAATTACAAATAGCATATTAATAAGCTGCATTTGTATAACTGGCCTGTCTGTCAATGTTCAAATTTAAATTCCTTTAGATTAAATTAGCTTGTCCTTTCTGGTATATTATTTCGATTCTTTTCTATGAAAATGAATAATAGTTGAATTAAAATATTCCTTAGTTCTAATCCTGAAACTTTGGAAATATTGGCCGTTGAAATTATTAATATTTCAATGTTCAAGTCACCCGAATTTACTAAGTAGATATATCCAAGTTCAATGCTATTGATTCCAGCTATCATACAAATCCTAATTCCAGGACTGACAGTTCTCGAAGTTGCTGCGTCTTACATACTATTTCATGAAATTCTCTGGAACATTTAAAACATGTGACATTGTGTAAATATATAAACAATATGTAGAAATGTCTAGAACATAGGAAAATTCAAGATAAAAATTAAAAACTTGTAAACAACTTGACCTATTGTTGATAACCTATTTGCACTGATGATGTAATGCTATCAACAACAACAAAAATATGCTAATGAACAAATTAATATTTCATATCTATCATCAATGCCAAACAATAAATATACCACAACATCAGTACAGCTGACATGTCTAATAATAAAATAGTAGACACATGTGCAAAGGAGCTACCTCTAACACATACGTACAGGATCTCTAATATCATCACAAACGCTCACACATTTGTCTAAAATGATTGTCATCCAGCATCCGCAATTGATTATAACGTCAACTTAAATTTGAGTATCATGGCTATCATCGTATATCGGGCATCGTAAACAGTGGGAGAGTTGGGCTCTAATGGAAAAACCTTTATTTGTGTAATACTCTGGTAATCCTACCTACCAAAATGCTAGTTATGAGAAAGAGGAACGTTTGGCTGATCACAAGTCATTCATCTCATCATTGGATATTCTGTTTAACAGGGAACCATATGCCTTTTCTAGTTTATATAGAACACCAAAACTTCACCAGAATCCATATTGAGAAACTAATACTACAAGTGCTTCTACTTTTTCAAGATATTAATGGTTTATATGTATGGTTAACATTTTGACTCCGGAATTTTGTTTGTCCAAACATGTGACTTTTCTACACGTTACAAACTAATCCTCGTGGGAATGTATAAACATGCTTAAAAATATCTTTATAGCGCACGTATCATGAAAATGGTAATAGAAAATACAAATTGATAGTTTCAGGTCGTGAATTAACTTATTCTATTTTGTGAAGCAGGAAAAAAGAAAAAAATACATTATACAGCAAATTTAGTTACCACTAAGTTAGTGTTCATTATCGATGACATATATGTAGAGTTCGAAGGACACATTTGTCAACAACTTTTTTTATATAATAAAAACATTACCTGATACATATATTGTAATATAATGAACATATTTTTCTATAAATAATACTAATTGATACTCGCAGAGATTGCAAGCTTGGTAGATTGTTGAAGTATTGTCCTGTATCACTGATATCACGCCTGGTAAACCAGATGGTATCAACATATTTTTGAGCAAACAAAGAGGTATCTGCAACTTCCGGTTGAGACCATCTGTCGAGGAAAATTTACAAATGTGTGCACGGTAAGTTGTTTTATCTCTTATTTCTAGATATTTCCAGACATGTTTGTAAGGCTTCTTCATGAGTACTTTATTTTTTGTCTTACTCATAATTAAGAAAAAAACAACTTGTCATATTATTGACATATTTTGACCTTTGAAAAGGAGATAAGAGCCACAGAGTATTGTATGTACTTTACCTATGAATATCCCTGTAAAACAATACGAAATCTGATATTTATTATTGTTAAATATCCGAGAAATTAGCATATGAAAGAGAGTTTGATGTCTCCGTTAGTCGATGTCGTCGTATTGTGTTGCCATTCTGTAGACATAAGTGATATGTGAATCTAAACCCCTTCACGGTGATTCGTTGTTGAGAAAAATAGTCTCCCTTTTGTGTTCAATAATATTTCACTGAAAAATCGTGCAAATTAACTGTTGCAATTTCTAGACTGCATGCTGAACATAAACTCGTTCAAAATACCATTGGGACATTAATATACTTTTATTTGTCTTCTTGTGTTTGTTTGTCTGTTTTTAGTTTTGTTTTTATCTTATTAGGTTGTTTGTATATTTGTTTTTTGTTTGTTTGTTTTTTTGTTGTTGCAAGTGTTCTTTTATTTATACATGAAGCTCATGTAGGGTTTGTTTAGTGTTTTAAATATTATATACCAGTAGCTATTAGTCTATTTTATATAAAATGTATACCAAGTCGGAAATAGCTTCTCTGAACCTTACAGTTAGCTGTTTTTTACATTATTTTCTAATTGTATATGATTTCGTGTGTAGTAGTGTTTGGTAAATCGTGCAGCCGAATTAGTATTCGACAGATCAAAGAATAAAAATAATCACAATTTTCATGTTTTTATTAATTTCTCTTTATTATTTTTTTTGCAGTTTAATTAGTAATAATTGACCAATAATTATTAAATATTATAATATAACATCACGATGATGTTAACTCCGTTGTTTATCATATATTTTTATTATTTTGATATTATTTTAATCTTATTATTTTTTTTTGTATACAACTAATAAATAAATAATTACCAACAAATTGTCGAAAAAGACTTCATCTATTATAATATAATAGCGATTAATTGGGGCGAAACGACCTACTGTCCGTGGCGAACAGGTACTCTGGGCGAAACGACACGGTACCATTGAGACATTCTGTCATAGGTTAAGACCTTCAGTTAAAACTTTCATAGTGAAGTACACCATATATGCATACATGTTGTGCCGTTTGCTTCAATAAAATGTATTCATATTCCTGTTCAGTAAAAATACACCACCCATTCTAATTAGTGTAGCTATTTAAAAAATACAGTGTTTCAAAGCAGGTTCAATTAATCCTTACCGCCAAACTTTACCTGTAACATATTACTTGTATGTTTGATTATAATTATAAAAGTTATTTTATTTTGTCGTGGAATTTAAATATGTTGCGTAAATTGTTCTTAAGCAACATACACTATACATCTACATGTATTGTAAGTCATAGAATGTCAACAACAACAAAAACGAATATTGACAACAGATACAGTTTCGTAATGTGGTTGAACGTGTCTGATTTGATTGATGTGATTTCATTGGAATACAAATAACTGTCAAATAAAAAATATGCATCAATACTACAAACTTTGATACTTTATGTAATTGTATTCAACGTAACATATTGAATAAAGTATGATACATTTTTAATAAGTCTTCAACCATTCATGATTTTATCGATAACATCAATAACTAATGTTACGAAAATAGTTGTTCTAGTAACAGAAAGATACAACCAACAATCAATTAAGTTTATATTCTTTAATATAACAGCAAAATTTACTTCATACCATTATACAATTACACAAATCAAATTAATAAATTATTACTGGCTTCTTTGTCAATGTTCAAGTTTAAATTCCTTGAGAATAAATGTTCTTGTCCTTTCCGGTATATTAGTGCTATGCTTTTCTATGAAAACTAATTCTTGTTGAATTAAAATATGTTTTAGTTCCAATCCTGAAAGTTTCCAAATATTGGCCGGTGTAATTGTTAATAGTTCAATGTTCAAGTCACATGTCTTTACTAAGAAGAGTTTGCAGATACCAAAGGGGCAATCATAACCCGTATATCGAAGAACAGACAACACAATGGCCAAAAGAAAAATGCACAAAAGGAAAAACAACGATCTACAAAACATACATATAAAACTAAAGGTCGAGTAACACGAATCCCACTAAAGACTGGGGTGAACTCATGTGTTCCAGAAGGGTCTGCAGATTCAGCTCCACTAGTGGCACCGGTCGTGTTAATCTAGTTACAACCAAAATAATAAGTCGTGAATGCAGAAAGGACCAGGAAGTGTTTAGGACAAGTGCAGCATATCGGTGGTCTACTGAGAATGACTTAGAACAAGGTAGTTCAAGCTCTCACGTCTGTTCACTATAATAAGTCATTCCCTAGTAAGAAGGTCATTACTGACATATTTTATTTTGCTTAAGAACAGGACTATCACTCATTGACCTTTGGTCATGGACTGTATCAAGTTAGGATTTTGTAGTCCCCATCTGTATGTAGACATGATTTTTGTTCCTTGTCTATAAAATAACGAGACATATCGCTATGTAAAAAGTCAACGTTCACATCAGCAAACAAAATGTGTTTTCAATTCAACATCACTTGTTTCTATGGTACCATCTTGCAATAAAGAATCCTTTTCTTCCAGAGGCTTTTTCATTGCTAAAGTCACAACACATGCAGGAAAAACCCCTGTATTTTATAATTCATCCCTTCATAGCTAGTCTACTCGGAGACTATTGGGTCCATTATAACCTTGCCACCGGCCAAATCGATACCAAATAACTAACAAATATCCTCAACAGGAAGTGTAGGTCTTACCCCAATTACAACCTGTCCCGAAACAAAGTATGATTTTGGATTAATGTGATGGAGTAGAGTGCATTGGGAGGGGCTAATAATGTTTTCAAAGCAATGAATTACTGTTTTCTGACAGACAAAAAGGGATGGACCTTTGCAAGAACCAAGAGTACAATTTGTTTCAATTAGTATCCTTAGATAAGTCATGAACAAGGAAAGGACCGGGATGTCTTGACGACAAGTGGAACATATCCGTGGTCATTTATGGCACATATATTCCATAGCGGTCAACAAAGTCGTGGTTGCGACCATCAAACTTTCCAAATGACCTATATCCACCCGAACAACCGTTTTGCACACACAGAAAGAATATGGTATGCTTATCGTTGTCCCCATAAAAAAGAAGAAATGACACGAACGACATCACGACAGGAGATTTTTAAAGGGGAATAATCATGATTGATATTTCCTGTGGTTTTCAACAGATAAGCTTACATGACGATTTCGCACACACGTCTTAATAAAATTGAAAATTATTACTATTTTATATCACGGTACTAAAATCACTAAAAATATATAAATCTGAAAAAAAAGTTATGACCTTTGCATTTCACCTTAAAGTTTTCATTTTGGTTTAATTGACATTCTATTATATAATGAATTGGATCTTCAAAAGGGGAACCACATTGCCATTTTGAGTCATTTGTAATGTTCATACGAAATATATCAGAATTCAATGGGCTGCATTGCTATCGTATTCTAGCATGAAGTATGCTTAGTTTTCTGGACCCTTCACCATAATATTCCGGAGATTTAATAGTATTTCCTTTGATCCTAGATTTAAAACATGATATATTTAGGCTATTTCTAATATTTAAATCAAAATTGTTCCATGACGAAACAGTGAATGGCATAAGGGATGTTATTCTGAGTCTACTTTATGGTGTTGTATAGGTTTCATCGTTTCGGAGATTATGATCACTGATCTAATATACTGTAGGAGGTAGTCAATTACCTAGATATTGAGGACATAGTTCATTATATATTTTGTAAAATGATGTCGGCTTGCGATATTTACGTCTAGAAGACAAATATGCCCACCTTGTTTCATAGGAAAGAGACTTTCTACTTGCAAATTGTGTTAGTCCTGAAATATTCTAGCTGATTCAATTTGAACTTTTTCCAGTTTTGTTATTTCTCGTTCAAAGCACCCATCCCAAACCTCGAAAGCATATTATAATGTTGTCCTTATGAAAGTAAGATATATATTTGATAGAGTTTGCTCGGAAAGAGTACACTTTAGTTTTCTGAAAACATTAATCTGTTTGAAAGTACAGCTGCTATATATAATGGTAAAATCGTAGAAACTTGTGCAAAGTAGTTACCTCTAATACATATGTACATGAACTCTAATTTATTTTTTTATTGTTTTAGAAATGGGCGCAAAAGCACACACATTTGTCTAAAATATTTGTCATCAAACATCATATGAATTGATCATAACTTTATCATAAATTTGGATATCACGGCTATCATAGTACAACCAGCATCGTAAGCAGTGCTTGAGTTGGGCTCTAATGAAGCAACTTTCCATTGCACAATGCTCTGGTTATCCTCCTTACTGAAATACTAGCTATAGCAAAAAGGAACATTTGGCTGATCACAAGTCATTCATCTCATAATTGAATATTATGTTTAACAAGAAACATGATGACTACAGGTGTTTATTCTTTTTCAGCAAAGTAATTGTTTATAAATATTGTTAACATTTTGACTGCTGCCAAAGACGGAATCCAATTATACTGGGACAAAGTCTGTTCACGTAGTAGTTTCAGTCAAATGTGGATACTGAAATACTGTCTCATGTTTATACTTCAGTAAGTCTGTAGCTTTCTATTCTGCCTTAAGCAATACATATAGCATAAAATTGTGTTATTCTGTTCAACAAGGAATATGATGACTGTTCTAGTTGATATTGAATAACAAAACTTCACAAGAATCCATATAGAGAATAGAATACTACAGTAGCATCTACTTTTTCAACAAACTAATTGTTGATAAATATGGCTAACATTTTGAATGCTATCAAAGAGGGTATACAATCATATTACAAATAATATAGTTTCGGCAATTTGTTGAAGTTGTCTGATTTGATTGATTTTATTTTATTGTAATACATTATAAAGAGCTGCAAGATATAACTAAATGAGCAAATTCAATCAAACTTTGAAGCTTTGATACTGTGTGTAATTGTATTTCAACGAATCCATATCTTTAATCATAATGTTTTGTTCTCAAAGGATAACCTAGATACGTTGTACATATACATTGATTACAGGTTATAACATAACATAAAATAAGAGTAATACTTACAACCCAATAAGACTCGTCAAGTTGCTGAATGTGTCTGATTTGATTGATGTGATTTTATTCCAAGCCAATGCACTGTAAAATAAAAAATACACATCAATACTTGAAACTGTGATACTCTATGTGGTTGTATTTCAACGTTGCATATTGAATAATGTATCAAACCGTTTTAGTCTTCAACTATTCATGATGCGATTGACAGCATACCACACCCTCAGAACAGTTGCTATATGTAATACTAAATAGTAGACATATGGGCAAAGTGACCTAAAACACATATGTACAGAAATGGAGAAAACCTTAAATTTGAATATCACGGCTATCATAGTAAAACCGGCATCTTGAACTGTTGGTGATTAGGGCTCAAATGAAACAACTTTTCATTGCACAATGTTCTGGTAATCCTACTTACTGAAATACTAGTTACGACAAAGAGGACTATTTGGCTGATCACAAGTCATTCATTTCATCATTGAATACCCTGTTTAACAAGGAACATGATTTATATATATAGTTTATATTGAATAACAAAACTTCACAAGAATCAATATACAGAAATGAATACTACAGGTGCTTCTACTTTTTCAAAAAACTAATTGTTGATAAATATATGGCTACCATTTTGACTGCTGTCAAAGAGGGAATACAATCATATTACAAATAATAAAGTTTCTGCAATTTGTTGAAGGTGTCTGATTTGATTGATGTGATTTTATTGTAATACATTATAAATAGCTACAAGATATAGATAAATGAGCAAATACAATCAAACTTTGAAGCTTTGATACTGTGAGTAATTGTATTTCAACTTAATATATAAAGTATACTATGTATGTAGCAAGATATAGTGTAACACAGGAAAATGCTTCAATTGAGAGACGTATATTCCATATACAGGTAATGCCAGACTGGTGTTACATATAAATAAAAGTCTAACACAAGTAAAATTGAAACAATATCTTTAACCAAAATGTTTCGATATCAAAGAACCCTTACTGTCAATTTCTTTGTGCATAGTTTGTTTTGTCTTAGTACTGTCTTCTGGACATTATTGCATCTGTCTCTGGATTTTCTATTTTTGATTGACCATTCGGGGTTCTCTAATTTGTATTTATCAATATATGTTTCACTTTATCTCAATGCATTACTAGTGGTATATATTGTAATGATTGAATTATACATTTGTAACAGATAATATTAAATGATAGGTTGTCACTTTATCACTTGTATGTTATTGTCATTTAACTCTCTATATTCAACACATACATTTAGTTTATACTTAATTAAACTATTGGCTACTTGTATGTCATACACAATGCTTATAGTAAATTAACGTTATAGAATACCGAAGGGACAATCTGGAATGTACATCTTAGAGACATTGGCAAAATTATGTACAAATGACACAGAAGGAAGACTAGCAAACACAAAAGCACAACACAACACAGAAAAGTAAACAAGATGAGCAACATGAACCTCACTAAAACCCAGGTGCTCGTGAATAGAAAACAGTTAGTGGTTAGTGAAGATTCACAGAGCTCGATCCACAGATATACGCTTCGCATGTTCCGATGTGGCACATAGAGGCTACTAATGGCTGCCAGCAGCCTTGCGGCTGATACTTGTATGCATCTGGATTGTAGTGTTCATGCACAATTCCTCGATTTCTACGGACATTTTATTCATTGAAATATAAATGTATTATGTTGTTAAGTAAATATATGCTATTAGGTCGTGGTTATGCATTTGATACTCGAAACAATTTTATGTGGACTACAAGCTGCAAAACATGAAGGGATTATTGTTTAATTATTTGTCATTTGGGTACCTTCTTGTCTTGATATACATTATGGTATTTTTTACCAGTTATACTTGGGATGTAAATTAACACAGTTTATATGATATGTGCTATAGCATATAACGTATGTATGAAACACTTTACTTTCTGTTCTATTTTGTTTTCACAGGTTTCACAAAGAAATAAGTAATTCAAACAAAACGTTTGCCTTAATTTGAATATTGGTAGAACTGTCATGTTTGTTCAGTTGCTTTGGATATTAATCCAATGGCTGCAACGCGAACAAAATTAATTGCAACTAAATAATCCCATTTGTTCCTCTTGTGTGATACACTTTGGCATTAGTATCACTTCTACCAAATACTGACAGCCTTCAACAGTTTGTAGATTTTTGTCAGAGCTTGTTCTACTTCTACCAAATACTGACCATCTTCAACAATTTGAAGATTTTGGTCAGAGCTTGTTCTACGTCTACCAAATACTGACCGCCTTCAAACTTTGAAGATTTTGTCAGTGGTTGCACATGACAATTGCAAAAGACTAAAAGTATTTGAAGGCACGGGAATTATTGAGTTTTGCTTAACGACAACTTTAGCATTATTTCATTATATCGTCGGTGAGCACATTGTATATCTTAAATTCCTCATCTACATTGATTGATTGATTGATTGAAAATTTTACACAATCTAAAACAGAGATGTACATGTATCTCAGAGACGGATCCAGACATTTCCATAATGGGGTTCGTCTTATTTCAGAAACCATTTTTTTAGAAATATCAAGATACCGAGAAGTAATTCAAAGAAAAATTACAAGACATGGTAAAAAGAAAAATCACAAGGACGAAACCAGAGATGTTCTGTTAAGCTTAATATGGTTTTACCCGTATATAACCTAGCACAAAAAGGGGGAATATTCTGGCCAGGTCATGAGCAAAAATAAAATAAAACAAAACGCAACGAAACAAAACGAAATACAGCATATGCAGACGACTTGATAATAAATTTAAAAAAAATATATAAAACATGTCACTTGTAAACATCAGAGCCAAAGGAAGTCTTATTCAGAATTTCTGCGTAAATAAATTCTGGGTTTTGTCATTGTGTTATATATATAATTATCCTTGCTAGCTATGGCAATTGTCAATTTTTTACACGAATATACCTATAAATAGTGTAGTTTATTTAGCATAAAAAACAAACGAGCAACATCTTAGACAACAATATATGCTTGCAGTTAGGGGCGATGTAACCCAATTTCGACATCGAGAGGTGCTAATAATGTTTTAAAGGCAACATATTACTGTTTTCTGACAGAAAAAAGGGGATGTGATCGTGCCACTTCTCCTTTGTATGAACCAAGAATACATCTTCCCTTTGAAATCTGAACGCCTACCTCATTTTGGTATACATTGATAATATTTACTGTCTACATTTCAAAGGAGAGACAGCAATTGTAAGTCAGAACTGAAAATGACTTGACATTTTTTCACACGGTTTTATTCCAAAACGCGTCATTGCACGGCAATAATTGCTTGATATTTCACATTTGTTAAGAAGACAGACCCATAATATATATGCACGATGAACCCACGGGAGTATATCCTAGAACCACGGTATTTATTTTTTCATTTTAGTACATTTTAACAAGCGACATTTTTAATTAATATACTTAGATTAGTCATGAACGAGGAAAGAACCGGGAAGTGTTTACGACAAGTCGAGCATATCCGTGGTCATTTGTGACACAGATATTCCATAACGGTTAACTAAGTTGTGGTTGTGACCTATTTCCACCCGCCCAACCGTTTTGCATACAAAGAAAGAATATGGTATGATTATATGTGTCCCCATAAAAAAGATGAAATGACACGAGTGACGTCAAAACAGGAACTTTTTAAATGGGAATAACCATGATTGATATTTCCCGTGGTTTTAAACAGGTAAGTTTACCTCACGATTTCGCACAATGTCTTGAGAAAATTGAAAATTAATTCGATTTTCTATCAAGGTACTATAATCATTATCTAAATATGTGTAAATCTGAAAAACAGTTATGACATTTGCATTTCACCTTTTAAGTTTGGGAATCTCCCGTATCACGCAATATTTTAATGGGTTGTAGACTGGTTTTATTACCTATCAGTTGAAATATTGTTAAAAGTGGCGCTAAAACACCAAAAATCAAATCAAGATCAAATAATTTTTTTTAAGAACATTCTAAAACAATTTGTCCTTTCTCTTACAATAGGAACAAGATTTAAGTGATTCCCGTCTATTATTTTTTTTTTGGATGACTGTTGCTATTGTTATTGTTTCTCCCAAGAACCTGATTTTGGTTGATCAAAATGGTTATAAGAAAGGGTTCTATTCTGAACATAACTCAAACTTCCAGCTCTTTTATTTTTCAAGAACATTAATTTATGCGTCCGTGTATTATTGGTGGCTTCTACTAAACTGTAAACGGTATGTTCATCTATATATGTATTAATATCTGAATTAATGCATTGTTTAAATTCTTCAATAAGAATTGTTTTGTCTTAATTTATTAAAATGTGTAGGTACTTCGCTAAAAGTGAGCCACTTTTCAAACAAAAGTTCTTTTTCACGGGAAAATTCAACATGATTTTGATCATCCCGTTTTATACAATTTCTACACTTTTGCCGATAAGCCTCCGTTACCAATTGATATGCTTTCAAAATGGCTTCATTCACTTCTTCATAATTTGAACTTGTTTCTCGGGCTTTCCCCGTCAGGACACTTCTTTCTCCAAAATAGGTGGAACAAATCTGATGTACTTCACAACATCAAATTTATTTTGTAATTAAAGGTAACACCAAAGGCACTATCTCCTCTATTTATTTAGAAAGCCTAAATTGTTCAAGTTCTTTAAGTTTTAATTGCATTTGTATTTCTTCAATTCTTATTTTTTCTTGCATATCTTCCTTTTCTATTTCTTTAAGTCTGAGTTTTAATTTTAATCGCTTTTTTACTGCATTTCAATTTCTCTAATTTTTTCAGTATCACCTCCATTATTGCTAACCAAATCCAAATCATCTTTACCCAATATCTCCTCATCAACAATAATGTTACGGATTTCAAATTTTAACATGGTAGTTTTAAATTTGGATTGCAGTAACAATTCTGATATTTAGTCCATCAGACGTCTCCCTGTTTGATTCTGACATAAATTCTTCTGTCGAAAATACCATTCTGATTGTTGGTTGTAATAAATAAATAATTCAAGAAAATATAGATTTCTATAAATCATCTCTTTTTAATAATTTTATCTTTCAAATATTAGTATTCTAGTAACACAATGATACAACCAACAATCAATTAAGTTTCTATGCTTTAATATAATAAAAAAATACTTAATACTATTATACAATAACAAATTAATAAACTATAATTGGCCTGTCTGTCATTGTTCAAATTTAAATTCCTTTTGATTAAATTAGGTTGTCCTTTCCGGTATATTAGTTCGCTTCTTTTCTATGAAAATGAATAATAGTGGAATTAAAATATTCCTCAGTTCTAATACTGTAAGTTTGGACATATTGGCCGTTGAAATTAGTAATAGTTCAATGTTGAATTCACCCGACTTCACTAAGTAAATATATCCAAGTGTATTCCCGCTATCATACAAATCTTAAATCCAGGACTGACAGCTCTCGAAGTTGCTGCGTCTTACATACTATTTTATGAAATTATCTAGAACATTTAAAAAATTTGGCATTGTTTACATATATAAACAATAGGTAGAAATGGCTAGAACATATCAAATTTCAAGATAAAAATTAAACACTTGTAAACAACTGGACCTATTTTTGATAACCTATTTGCACTGATGATGTAATGCTATCAACAATCAAACATATTCTAATGAACACAGAAATATATCATATCTATCATCAATACAAAACACTAAATATACCACACCATCAGTACAGCTCCCATGTCTAATAATAAAATCGAAGACACACGTGGAAAAAAGCTACCTCTAACACATATGTACAGGATCTCTAATTTCATCACAAACGCACACACATTTGTCTACAATGATTGTCATCAAGCATCCTCAATTGATTATTGCCCTCAATTGATTATAGCGTAAACCTAAATGTGGGTATCACGGCTATCATAGTAAATCGGGCATCGTAAACAGTGGGTAAGTTGTGCTGTAATGAAATAACCTTTATTTGTGTAATACTAAGCTACTAGTTATGAGAAAGAGGAACTTTTGGCTGATCAAAAGTCATTCATCTCATCATGGAATATTCTGTTTAACAGGGAACCATATTACTTTTCTAGTTTATATTGAACACCAAAACTTCACAAGAATCCATATAGAGAAAATACTATTACAAGTGCTTCTACTTTTTCAAGATAGTAATTGTTTATATGTATGGCTAACATTTTGATTCCGGGATTTTGTTTGTTCAAATAAGTGACTTTTTTACACGATGCAAACCATTCCTCGTGGAAATGTATAAACACGTTTAAGAATATCTTGTTTTATATAATAAAAGCATTACCTAAGACATATATTGCAAATAAGAAACATATTTTTTTCTATAAATAATACTAATTGATACTCACAGACTGTGTAAGTTTGGTAGATTGTTTAAGGCTTTGGCCTCTATCACTGATATGTTATTGCTCGCTAACGACCTATAAATAATAAATACATGTCTCATGATTATACTTTATTAAGACTGTAGATCTCTGTTCTGTATTAAGCAATGCATATATAAAATTACTGTGTAAATTTGAAATGTTTCAATACAATGTATATATATTATTGCTAAGAAGAACATTCCATATGAATTAATGTAGCTATTTAGTAATACGGTGTTTCTAAGCAGGTTCAATGAATGAATGCTCCCAATATTTACCTATTACAGTCTTAAGCAATACACATTGCAAAATATTGCGTAATTTGGAGTTGATTCAATAAAATGCATTCGTATGCCTTCTCAGAAAAAAATACACAACCCATTTTAATTAAGGTAGCTATTTACAAATACAGTGTTTGAAAGCGGATTCATTTAATAAATTCCCTCAATATGTACCTGTCACACTCTACTTGTATGTTTGATTATAATAATAACAGTTATTTTATTTTGTGGTGGAATTCGAATATTTTGCGTATTTTTTTAACAACCTAAATAATAGATATACATGTATTGTAAATCATAGAATGCAAAACAAAAGAATGTAGTTGAACGTGTCTGATTTGATTGATGTGATTTTATTGGAATGCAAGTAACTGTAAAATAGTAAATATACATCAATACTTGAAACTGTGATACTCTATGTGGTTAGTTAATGTAACATATTGAATACACTATCATATGTTTTAATAAGTATCCAATCATCTATGATGCGATTTATGGCATGAATAACTAAACATACCACACCATCAGAACAGCTGATATATCTAATGGTAAATGGTAGACATTTGTGCAAAATTACCTCAAACACATATGTACATGGATTCTGAATAGATTTTGATTGTGTTAGAATCGGGTGCACTAACACACACATTTGAATATACAATTTTGTTTCGTTTGTTTGAATAAAATGTATTCATATTCCTGTTCAAAAAAAATGTACAACCCATTCTAATCGGAGAATATATAAATATTTCACAGAGATTTAGCATCACAATACAATGCGCTAGCTGATGCGTACAAACAATAGTGGGTTTGCTCTTTAAGTATACCGTGTTTCAAAGCGGGTTCAATTAATGCATACCCTCAATCTTTATCTGTTACAGTTTACTTGTATGTTTGATTATAACTATAAAATGTATTTTATGTTGTCGTGGAATTTGCGTAAATTGTTCTTAAACAACATAAATTATACATATACATGCATTGTAAGTCATATAATGTCAACAACAACAAGACAGAATATTGACAACCGATAAAGTGTCGTGGTGTTGTAGAATGCAAAACAAAAGAATGTAGTTGAACGTGTCTGAATTGATTGATGTGATTTTATTGGAATACAAATAACTGTCAAATAAAACATATACATCAAGTCTACAAACTTTAATATTCTATGTAGTTGTATTTCAACGTAGCATATTGAATAAAGTATACATCATGTTCAATAAGTCATCAACCATTCATGATTTGATTGATAACATGAATAACTAGAATATTCTAATAACAGAAAAATACAAACAACAATCAACTAAGTTTCTATTCTTTGATATAACAACACAATTTACTTAATTATATTATACAATTACAAAAATCAAATTAATAAATTATTATTGGCCACTTTGTCGATGTCCAAATTTAAATTCTTTCAGAATAAATGTTATTGTCCTTTGCGGTATGTTAGTTCGGTCCTTTTCTATGAAAATTAATTTTTGTTGAATTACAATATCTTTTAGTTTTAATCCTGAAAGTCTCCAAATATTGGCCGATGAAAGTTGTTCAATGTTCAAGTCTCGTGACTTTACTAAGAAAAGTTTGGAGATACCAAAGGGGCAATCATAATCCGTATATCGAAGAACTGACAACACAATGACCAAAAGAAAAATATACCAAAGGAAAAACAACGACCTACAAAGCATACATATAAAACTAGAGTTCGAGTAACACGAATCCCACTAAAGACTGGCGTGAAATCAGGTGCCCCAGAAGATTCTGCAGATCCAGCTCCACTAATGGAACCCGTCGTGTAAATCTGATTACAAACACGCTAGTAAGTCGTGAATGCGGAAAGGATCAGGAAGTGTTTACGACAAGTGCAACATATTAGTGGTCATTGTGACACAGATATTCCATAACGGTCAACCAAGTCATGGTGGCGACCGTAAGATTTTCGAAGTATTGACTTCAACATTACCAAAAGGAACCATTGTTTCAATAGCTTCCTTGTTAGCAGCATCCTCTATCAAGTAAATCCTGATAGGAGCCACAATCTCCGGAATATCCTATCATCTGACAGATATATACTCCATATGCAGGTGCTGTTGGAATGTTGCTACATATAAATAGAAAGTTCACAATGGGAAAATTGAAATCATCTCTTTTGTCGTAAAGTTTCGTTCTTAACCGTCCCTCACTGTCGATTTCGAGGTGTATCCAAGATATAAAGCAGACTTATATGTATCTGTGGTATCCTTTATTTCAAGCTCAATGTGATGGCGCGACAACAGAGATATTCAGTGAAAGGACATCATCTGTATAGCGGAACGTGAAATGAAAGGATCGATCTAGCTTGTTTTCGTTTTTCTAAGTAAAGATATCTAAATACAATTCTATATATCCCGGCAATAATATAAATCCTAAATTGTAGACTGGCAGCTCTCGAAGTTGCTGCATCTTATATACTATTTCATGAAATTATCTAGAACTTTCAAAAAAAGGTAACCTTGTTTATACATAACATATATAACATTTTGATATGTTCTTGATATTGTTTAAACATAAACAATATCTAGATATATCTAGAACATATCAAAATTCAAGGTCAAAATTAAAAACTTATAAACAACTTGACGTATTTTTGATAACCTATTTGCACTGAAGATGTAATGTTCTCAACAACAAAACATATTCTAATGAACAAAGTAATATGTTATATTTATTATATTTACATAACATCTCCTCTCTTGATAAATATCGATATCAATTCATCACATTATTATTCAACTCTAGACACAATATTAGCTGTACAAGTATCTTTACATTTAATATGTTTTATAAT
>MJUT01019676.1:90814-102562 GCA_002080005.1 Gigantidas platifrons | reverse complement strand
CTCATGAAGCATGGTTTGGCAATCCATGTAAAAGAATATTCTTTGTAAATTCCCCCACAATCATCTATTCCACCACAATTACTAAGCTTCCTCTTTTAAAATTAAAATAAGCGATTGTACTGTTATCATATACCCACGTCCACTCCCCTTCTTTTTTCAAGTCATTGGCTCCCATCCACAAGGCATACTCATTAATAAATAGAAATTAACAACAAATAAAACATGTAAAACATAGTATTGATAAATGAAACAAGACATAACTGAAGGCTCCTAGGAGCATGTCATCTCTGACATGGTTTTCAATTTGACTTCTACATTTCATAGAACAATCTCAGCTCATGTTTTTTTTTTGCCATTTGAAATTTCTGCTTACAGTAATGGCACCCATCTTGGATCAAAGATCACATTTGGTCAAGTTTTTTAGCCTAATATTTTATGCCATTTTCCCCTAGAGTACGTGGCTGTGGGAAACAATTGTGAAAGGGGACCACTCCAGCAAATCTGGTTTAATTTGGTTCAGCAGTTTCAGAGAAGACGATTTAATTGTGATATTTTATCAAAATATGCCTCGGTATAAATCGGGTGGCAGAAATATTTAACAGAAAAACGCGGAATATATGACCAACTTGTCAGTGTCATGTAGCTTCATGTAAATTTGAGCTCATTTTGATTTATAATAAAGCAGCAATGAGCAATCTAAGAAATTTATATTATTAGTAGCATCAGCCATCTTGAATGGTGGACGAGGCTGTATGATATAATATTGAAATGGACCAACAAAAGGACAATCATTGCAATGTTTGTTTTAGTTTGGTTCAGTAGTTTCAGATGAGAAGATTTAAATGGAAAAGCTTATGATGTACGATGTACGATGGACGCCAAGTGATGGCAATAGCTTACATGGCCTTTGATCAGGTCAGCAAACAACCACAAACAGACCCCATACAATTCAAGTATAAATGTCGTGTAACTATTATTATTTCAACAATGAGTAATATGTTCGAAAAGAACCCAAAGTAACAAAAATTTGGAGATACTTAAGGGGTAATCAGAAGTCAAAATAAAAAAAAGAACAAAAGGACAAATATTTCATCAAAAATATATAGGGAGGCATTTTAGTGTGGAAAGAATTTAACCTCAAACAGTAGAAAACTTTAATTGCTAGTGAAATGTCATTAGTTTTGATTTTGAATAATCCAATTCTAAATAAGGGTAAGAACAAAATTACCGAACTCCGAGCAATCTTCTAAAGGGAAAGTCAAAACTCATAAGATATGACGTCTTAGACTATTACTTCAAATGTTGCCATGATGTCGGGAATAATCAAGTATATATTGTTATCTTTCAGTTTTTAGCATCCGCTAGTTGTACAATCAATAAGATGGTCTTAAAAACCTGATTTTTTTTTCATTTCATTTAAATTGCACAATAAACATCCACTGACTGTTGTACACTTTGAAAGGTTGAAGGATAAAATCCAAGTTTATTCACGCAATTCAATATGGAGTTTGTTGCGAGTTGAGAACATAAATACATGTAAACGATACGATTTTGTCGCGTGAGGATTTGAAAGAATTATTAAGTAATTCAATTCTAATGTAGTGTTAGTGAAACACAATTATTTGTTTGTTTTTTTGTCTTCTTTTAATAACCTTGATTTCTAACGACAAAGCTAACCTGGATTAATTATTTGTTTTCATTCTGCATTTCCAATCTCATAGACTGATAGAATAGTACTGTAAAGTTCGACATATAATAGATTATTAAGGTTAAGAAAAAGATTGAAGAAGTAATCAGAAACCGTATATCGTAGGAGGACAAAATAGATAATGGTCAAAACAAAAAGGACAAACAGTGATCCACAAAACATTACACAGAAGACTACATATAGAGCAACACGAACCTCACTAAAGACCGAGAGTGAACTCAGGAGCTCCGGAAGGGAAAAAGGTTTCAGCTCCACAAGTGGCACCCGTATTGCTACTATTGCTACAAACCCAATGATAAATTAAATATGGGTAAATCGTCCATAAGGGATCACAGTGTTATAATGAAGTAATTGCTGATTCAGCTCTAAAGCGGAGCAAACGATTTAATAATAATATAGTAATACAAATCTTAAACTGTTTAAACATTTTAAACTGTAACAGTATTTTCCCAAATGATGGACCATGATTGCAAATATCGGTACTCTACCTCTCATATGACTAAATTAACTTATTGATATTCTATTTATAATTTATGTTGTTTTATAAATATATTACATGTATATATATTATCAAAAATCTCATATATGTACTATGATTACCTACTGCATGCTAAATTAAAAAAAAATATAATAATAATTCTGAAATGAATTCTTTAAGTATTTAAATTAGATTAAGAGGTAATAAATCTTGCAACATCTTACACTTGTAACACTTTTAGATAGCAACGAAGTGTATAAAAAAAAATTGTAGATCTCATATCAGCCAAATTGTCGATAAAACCTAATCAATGTTAATTACTTATCAATAACTGAATATATGAGATTTCTGACTGCTATTGTATACTCGAGTTATTCCCCTTTGAGTATGAAATGAAATATTGTGTATTGTAAATTATTAACTGCATGCATTGTTGATTGTTGCTGTTACCTTGTGTATGGAGAGGATTCATATAGGCTATTGCCTGCTATCCAATCCATTTCATTTAGTTATGAATAAAATATGTTTAAATTAAATTAAAGCAGGGGCACAACATTTAATAAATTACCGAGTCTAATTTTAAATAGTGATATTATTATTATTATTATTAATCACAATATGTAGACAAACAGACAGAATTTCATTATATGTTTTAATGGTATTAACATATTTGACAAGATATAATATATCGAACGAGACAAAGAAAATACGGCGGAAGATTTAATCTCTGGAAAATCGCTCTAATCTTACAAAATCTCTAGATAAAAAAAAATGGTTAATTAAAATGCGTCATTGTTTGTTTGTTTTGACTTTTTCTTCTTCATTTTATCAAGAATGTAATACAAATGTGTTAGTATTAGAAAATATAGATATCAAACAAAAGTAAATACATTTGAATGAAAGGATTAATGTCCCCTCTCCCATCAGTCATAGCTGACATTAAGAGATTATTACTAAGGTTCTCTGTCCCCTCTCCCTATCAGTCATAGGTGGCATTAACAGATTTTGGTTTTCTAGCGACCAACATTTTTTAATTATCTTTTTATTACGAACGTACATGGTGAAAGTTATTCCAGAAACGTGTCGTGTGCACTAAATTAGATATCTATGCTCTTAACTTTAATTATATTTTAGAACTAATATGATATTCAGCAGTCATGTGACATCAAGGTCAACAAGGTCACAGAGGTCAAAACAGAAAATTGAGAACAGTAACCGTGTTAGCTGACATGGAATTGGATTAAGTTAAAATTATATATACTTATTAATTCTACTAGAATTTGTGAATATTATTGATGTAATTCTATATTCTGCCATTCTTCTGTAATGCTGACAATAAAATCAAGAATTACATGACATGAATTACAAATATATAAAAAATGAGTCGTTTGCAGTTTTGTTGTCGCGATTTACATGTCAACGATAAATTTATGGAGCTAGTTTATTATTATATTTATGCCAGTGTAATAATTTAATTCGAACTTTACCGATATTTGTAACTTCCAGTTATTTCTCAGTCATTTTCAATTAATTAGGTGAGTGATTGCAATGATTATATTTTTAAAGCAGACGATATGTTGACCAAAACCAAAACGAGGGAAATTGCTTTTAGTTGAAAAAGCAATACTCAGATGGCTAAGTAAATAGGCGAGTCGTTGCAATTATTCTTTTTCTAGAGCAGACGACATGTTTTCAGCAGAAGATATGGTTCCAGGTATGGTATCATGTGTGAAGGTCACCTTGGCCAAAATGAAGGAGCAAATGTGTTTAATCAACAAATATTTCACTTGATTTTATTACTAGATGTCTCAGTAAGCATGCAACATGTTTGATAATACTAATTGAGTAAAGTTTAAACTCAAAACTCAATTTAGAAAGCCATTCATATCCGCCATTGACAACGATTCTTATCAAACATATGATACAATCTCTTAGAGGAAAAAAATATGCTTCTATAGTGGTAGTTGTTCTTAGCTCACCTAGCTTTTTCCCATCACTTGACGTCCGTCGTCTGTTAACTTTTCACATTTGAATCTTCACCTCTGAAACCAATGAAACAAATCTTCACAGAGAGCATATATGTAAGAACCTCTAAAAAGATTGGTCATTTCGTCCAGATCTGTTAACAAACATGACCATCAAAGGCAATTCTTGTTACTGGTTGGTCGATTAACATACAATCTTCTCTCAAACCATTTGGCCAAATTACTTTAGATAAAAATGTTGTGGATTTTTCGCAAGAGGTTTTTTTGTTTTTGCATTAATGTAAAATAGCATAGCAATCTTTTTTCTTTTGAGGTTATGTTTAATTGTTTGATTGATTGACTGATTGTAGACGCTGTTTTGCGCTAACCAGTACTTCGGTGTTCAGTAATTTTGATATTACCCTTATTCAGCAATTTTCATCAGTTTACCAATAAAAATATAGACATACAACTTAGTGCACTCTACGTGTTTTTGAAATAATCTTCATCGGGTAGGCTCAAAGTCAGATCCAAACAACTTAGAAGTCTTTTGGAGCAAACAACTTAAAGGATCTAAGCAGAGTCATGATGATAACAGAAGACATATAGGAGTGGGGGTAATTTTACATTACATCAGATCACAAACAATCATTCAGAATGCCATCCTACATTCTGTATGCTTCTGTTTTACTGCCAAATATAATCAATAAATACATTCGGTGTGTAAAGATTTGCTACAAATATTTTTTATTATGGTCCATGAGTAAATGCATGTTTTAACCACAAAGTACTCACTAATCTGTAGTTTTTTATTTGATTTGATTTTAATTTTTGGTGTCTTAACGCCAATTTCAACAATATTTCAGCTATATTATGGCGACCAGATTTAGTGGTGGATGAAGCCGGAACATCCGAAGAGAACCACCGACCATGGGCAAGCAACTGGTAAACGATATCACTTCAGGCTGCGAGTCGAGTGCACCATTTTTGTAATTTACAAATCCGGGCGTGAAGCCACGCCGTATTGGTAATAGGCTTGTATGAGTTGTTAGATCCAACGACCTAACTCATTGAGCCATCCGGGCCCCCTGTAGTTTCAGTCTCACACAACCAGTGGCTTGATCCCCAGCGTAACTATGTCCTTCATAATAACCATTAAAACATAATGTATATACATGTGTATCAAGTAGCCGTTCAATATTTAAAGAGTTGACATTGCAATGTTACAGGATTAAAACGACCGACGTGTGCCAAGTGTGGAGCAGGATCGGCTAACTCTCCCGAAGTACCTGTGTTAGCTGGACCCTGGTTTTCGTCGCAGTTGTGTTGTTAATGCTTAGTCTTAGTGTTGTGTAGGTTATTGATTGTACTTTTGTCTTTTTTTCCCTTGGCAATTAAATAGCTCACTGTCTTCGATTTAAGGCTTCTGGTTGTTCCTGTGGTGCCGTCGATTTACCACTTTGGTACCTTCTGGCCACACCTTTGGTACGTTCTGATTATACTGTTGGTACTTTCTGATTACCCATTTGGTACCTTCTGGTTACCCCTTTGATACCTTATGGTCGCCCCTTTGGTACCTTCTTATTAAACCTTTGGCACCTTCTGGCTACACCTTTTGTACCTAATGGTTCTCCCTTTAATACCTTCTGATTATACCATTGGTACAGTCTGATCACACTTTAGTAGCTTCTGGTTACCCCTTTTGTACCTTATGGTCCCCTTTGGTACCTTCTGATTATACCATTGGTACCCTCTGATTACAACTTTGGTACCTTTTGGCTACACGTCTTGTACTTTCTGGTTACCCCTTTGGCAGCTTATGGCTCCCCTTTGGTACCTTCTAATTATACAATTGGTACCCTCTGATTATACCATTGGTACCGTCTGATTACCACTTTGGTAATTGGTGGCGTCGTCTCCCCATTTGAGAATGATTTTCACGTTTGTTTGTTTGTTTGATTGTGTATTTGTGTGTTTGTGTCTATGTTTGTTTATTTGTTTGTTTTTGTTTTTTTTTCCAATAATAACTATTCATAAATGCTCACTCTGGATATCGGTTCGGTATTGCAGTGCCTTAATTACAGGAAATAAATTATCTGGCTACCCATTTGATACCTTATGATTACAATTGTGGGAAATTCTGATTTCGCCTTTGTTGCAATCTGCTTTCCACTTCGGTACCTTTTGGTTCCCCCTTTGGTACCTTCTGATTATACCATTGGTTCCTTCTGATTACCCCTTTGGTACCTTCTGGATACCCCTTTGGTACCTTCGTGGTCCCCCATTGGTACCTCAATAGTACATTCTGGTTAGGTCTTTGTTGCCTTCTGGATACCCCTTTAGAACCTACTGATTACCACTTTGTTACTTTCTTGTTGCCGCTTTGGTACCTTCTGGGTACCCCTTTGGTACCTTCTGGTTACCCCTTTGTTATCTTCTTGTTGCCCCTTTGGTACCTTCTGGCTACCCCTTTGGTACCTTCTGGCTACCCCCTAGGTACCTTCTGCCTACCCCTAGGTTGCATTCTGGTTAGCCCTTTGTTTCTTTCATGGACACCCCTTCAGTGCCTTCTTGTAATCCCTTTGGTACCTTTAAATTATCACTTGGTATCTTCTGATTACCCCTTTTGTGCATTATGTGAACCCCTTTGGTACCTTCTGTGTACCCCTTTGGTATCTTCTGATTACCCCTTTGGCACTTTCTGTGTAACATTTTGGTACCTTATGATTACCCCTTTGGTACCTTCTGTGTACACCTTTGGTACCTTCTGATTACCCCTTTGGTACCTTCTGATTACACCTTTTGTGCATTCTGATTACACCTTTTGTGCATTCTGATTACACATTTTGTACATTCTGATTACACATTTGGTACCTTCTTGTATCCCTTTGGTACCTGCTGATTATCCCTTTGGTACCTTCTGATTACTCCTTTGGTAGCTTCCGGTTTTCCCTTTGGTACCCTCTTTGTTATATTCTGGTAACCCCTTTGGTACCTTCTGATTGCTTCTTTGGAACATTCTGGTTACCCATTTGTTTCCTTCTGCCTACCTCGTTGACACCTTCTGATTACCCTTTTGGTACCTTATAATTACCCATTTGGTACTTTCTTATTGCCTCTTTTGGACATTCGGTGTACCCCTTTGGTACCTTCTGCCTACCGGTTTGATACCATCTGATTGCCCCTTTGGTACCTTCTACCTATCAATTTGGTGCCTTTTGGTGAACCCTTTGGTACCTCCTGATTACCCCTTTGGTATCTTCTGATTACCCATTTGGTACATTCCGGTTCCCCTTTGGTACCTTCTGCTTGCCCCTTTGAGGCCTTCTGATTATCTTTTAATACCTTCTGAATACCCCTTTGGTACCTTCTGATTACCCCTTTGGTTCCTTCTAATTATCCTTCGGTACCTTCTGGTGAACCCTTTGGTACCCTCTTCTTCCCCATTTGGTTCCTTTTGTGTGATTTTTGGTACCTTCTGCCTACCCTTTGGTACCTTCTGAATATCCTTTTGTACCTTTTGGTTTCCCCTTTTCTTACTCTATTCCTAACCCTTTTGCTCTTTCTGGTTCCTTTTTGGTACATTCTGCCTACCCTTTGGTACCTTCTTCCTACCCCTTTGATACATTCTGGTTGCCCCTTTTGTACCTTCTTCCAAGACCTTTGATACGTTCTGGTAGCCCCTTTTGTACCTTCTGGTTGCCTCTTTGGTATCCTCTTCCTACTCCTTTGGTTCCCTCTGGTTACCCCTTTGGTACCTTCTGATTACTTTTTTGTACTTTCTGGTTGCCTCTTTGGTACCCTCTTCCTACCCCTTTGGTACCTTCTTCCTACCTCTTTGGTTCCCTCTGGTTACCCCTTTGGTACCTTCTGATTACATTTGATACCTTCTGGTTGCCTCTTTGGAACCCTCTTCCTACACCTTTGGTACCTTCTAAATACCCCTTAGGTTCCCACTGGTTACCCCTTTGATACTTTCTACCTACCCTTTGGTACCTTCTGAATATCCTTGTGTACCTATTGATTGCCCCTTTTCTTACCCTATTCCTACCCCTTTTGCTCTTTCTGGTTCCTTTTTGGTACATTCTGCCTACCCTTTGGTACCTTCTTCCTACCCCTTTCATACCTTCTGATTGCCCATTTTGTACCTTCTGGTTGCCTTTTTGGTACCCTCTTCCTACCCCTTTGGTACCTTCTTCCTACCCCTTTGATTCCCTCTGGTTACCCTTTTGGTACCTTCTGATTACCTTTTTTTACCTTCTGGTTGCCTCTTTTGTACCCTCTTCCTACCCATTTGGTTCTCTCTGGTTACCTCTTTGGTACCTTCTGATTACCTTTTGTACCTTTTGGTTGAGCCTTTGGTACCCTCTTCCTACACGTTTGGTACATTCTGGTTACCCTTTGGTACCTTCTTCCTACCCCTTCGGTTCCCTCTGGTTACCCACTTTGTACCTTCTGATTACCTTTTGTACCTTCTGGTTGCCTCTTTGGTACCCTCCTCCTACACCTTTGGTACCTTCTAAAAACCCCTTTGGTACCTTCTGATTACCTTTTGGTTGCTCCTTTGGTACCCTCTTCCTACACTTTTGGTACATTTTGGTTACCCTTTGGTACCTTCTGGTTACCCTTTGGTACCTTCTAGATACCCCTTTGGTATTTCTAAGCTTTTCTTACAATTTAGTACTAAGCTAATTGGTAACGTCATCTCTAATTCGAGAATGAATTTGCCGTTTGTTTGTTTGTTTGTTTGTTTGTTTGTTTGCTTGATTGCCTTTTTATTTGTGTGTTCGTGTCTATGTTTGTTTATTTGTTTGTTTCTTTGTTTTTAATAACTATTCATAAATGTTCTCTCTGGATATCGGTTATGTATTGCAGAGACTTAATAACAAGGAATAACTTATCATATTCGTTTAAATGACCAATTAACGGAGTAATTACTCCTTTGCTTGGTCATGAGTAACATATTTTTGATAATGAAATTCGTCAATTAGTCATACAAGGGTCGTCGTGGTCTTGATCGCATTGAGGTTGGATTTAAGACTACATATGCAATCAGTATATATCACCATTAACGTTGTGAGTTCGAATCCCGCTCATGGCGAGGTGTACTCGATACAACATTATGTGATGAATTTATCAGTGACTTGCGACAAGTAGTTGTGTTCTCATGGTACACCTATTTTCTGCCATCAATAAAAATGACCGTCACGATATTACTGAAATATTGTTGAAAGTGGCGTTAAACACGACGGCTTCTCCGGTTTCAGTGTAAATATATAAACGAGTATAGACTCCAACTGTAGATTCTTGAAAAATAATCAACGAGACCAGTTTTGTCATTTGCAGAATTGTTTTCGTTTTATATTTTTACACTTTTAATGTCTAGGAAACCAAACAAGACAACAAATAAAAAAACAAAAAAAAAACAAAACAAAAACAAAAAAACGACAAATTTAATGTTTATTGGCATATGTACATTTGATTCTTGTTTATATTTAAATATTTCAAAAAGATTTAATTTAACATCATATTCTATGGTCAATTATTTCGTAGTATTATTCCTATGTGTATCGCTTCAAAAATCATGACGGGGTCATCTTAGTCGTAATCGTGTGGTAGTTGGATGTACAACTATCTGTGCAACCAGTGTCTATCACCACTACACTGTAAGTGCGAACACCGTTCATGGTGAGGTGTACTCGATATAACATTATATGATAAAGTTTGTCAGTGACTTGAGACAGGTCGGTGGTTTTTTCCAGGTACTCCCGTTTCCTCCACCAATAAATCTGCCCACTACTATATAGCTGAAATATTGTTCAAAATGGCATTAAACACCATAAACCAACTAACCCAACCGTAAAAATCATGGCGAATTTAATATGTTATTTACAAAACGGACAAGGGGGCGTAACAGTAAAATATACAGAAACTTTCCCGACAACGAAATGGATCGAAATATAGCGAGAGTGAAAATAAAAACGATAATTTCACAGTAAATTATCGTTTTTTTTTATCTAACTCGGAAAATGATATATATTTATTATGGAGTTAGCTTACCACATACATTTTCATTGGTACGTCAACCATGATATAGGATTACAAACGAATTATATATGTACGTCTTCAGTGTCTCTCTGACATGAATGTAATTATTTTACATTTGAAATACAACCATGTTGCTTAAATGATGTCAAAAATGGGAAAATCTTAGCACACATTTTGCATAACAATTAACAATGAATACTTTAGAAGAATTTTTGCTAAAGGCTATTGCATATGGCTTAATAACAGCAGTACATTCTGGATAGAGAGCAAAGCTATCTAATAGCATTTTAAAATGGAAAACAAGGAGCTATCCAGGTATATTTTGGGTTTAAATAAAATCAGTTTCGTCAAGATGTGATGTGACAGGCTTGTGACGTACATGAACGAAATACGGATTCTCAGTGATCGATTATATCCCTGTTAGCTCAATGTATATGAAAAAAGCAATTAGTTTACATTTGAATACAACCATGTTCCTTAAATGTTGTCAATAATGGGAAAACTTTAGCACAAATGTTCCACTAACATTCACCATGAATACTTTAGATGACTTTTTGCTAAAGGCAATAGCATATGGTGGAATCAGTCCATCCTTTTTCTTCAACATGATACCTTTCTGTTTCCCGTTTGGTGTAAAGCAGTTAACATTGTTTGAACGCCACACAGTAACGTACAAGTTGTCGTTATCAGCAGCTGCTACACATATAGGATAGCTAAAATCACCGGAGGTGTAGGAGAACAAAATTGTTCATCCTGCTTTATTCCATATAACGTGTGATTGTCTGCATCACAACAATATAATGTCTTATCCTTTCCATAGTAAAGTGAATACATTGCACCTTTTCCAGCGTTGATTGTGTTAAGACGTTGACCTTCTCTGTTGATAATGTATATTAAACCTTCATTCCCCAGTACTATGTCATTGTCTATCAAGGTTATACCAAAGCAACCTATTGGTACCTTTATCTTCTGTTCTGCTCTCATTGTACTGGTATTTATAATTTGTATAACGTCCTTCCTAGGTAATGTAACAATAGCTTCCTCTTTGTCTGGTACTACAACTATTCCCCGTGGTTTCCCTTCTAAGCCTATATCATTTAGCTGTTTACCATCATCAGATAACACCATTACGTCAGTGCTGGACCAATTACATAGCAATAAATGATCATCTATGGTTACTCCTATACCAGTTATATAAACATCATGTTTACATTTAAAAGGTATTTTTGAATCGAACTCAAACTTGTTTTGAATGGCTGGTTTAATGGCAGGATTCTTGCCTTGTGCTTGTAGAGCTTTTGGATGTTGATAATTCATATCAGACGGGTTCGTTTCGATGGTAATGGATCCAATGGTTTTCATCATGGACAATAAATTATATTCTTTAAATACAAGTTGTGGAAAAGTCAGTGATGAAATTAATTTATCCAAATCTTCTAATTTTCGGGATAAACCTGCTTCCAGTGTTTTCATAAAACGAAAGATGTGTTTCTCGGACCCGTGTTTGGTTACGAAATCGAATTTATGTGAAATATCTTGAATATCTGACA
>MJUT01019676.1:79998-90139 GCA_002080005.1 Gigantidas platifrons | reverse complement strand
TCAAAATGGCATTAAACACCATAAACCAACTAAGCCAACCGTAAAAATCATGGTAAAATATACAGAAACTTTCCCGACAACGAAATGGATCGAAATATAGCGAGAGTGAAAATAAAAACGATAATTTCACAGTAAATTATCGTTTTTTTTTATCTAACTCGGAAAATGATATATATTTATTATGGAGTTAGCTTACCACATACATTTTCATTGGTACGTCAACCATGATATAGGATTACAAACGAATTATATATGTACGTCTTCAGTGTCTCTCTGACATTAATGTAATTATTTTACATTTGAAATACAACCATGTTGCTTAAATGATGTCAATAATGGGAAAATCTTAGCACACATTTTGCATAACAATTCACAATGAATACTTTAGAAGAATTTTTGCTAAAGGCTATTGCATATGGCTTAATAACAGCAGTACATTCTGGATAGAGAGCAAAGCTATCTAATAGCATTTTAAAATGGAAAACAAGGAGCTATCCAGGTATATTTTGGGTTTAAATAAAATCAGTTTCGTCAAGATGTGATGTGACAGGCTTGTGACGTACATGAACGAAATACGGATTCTCAGTGGTCGATTATGTCCCTGTTAGCTCAATGTATATGAAAAAAGGCAATTAGTATACATTTGAATACAACCATGTTCCTTAAATGTTGTCAATAATGGGAAAACTTTAGCACAAATGTTCCACTAACATTCACCATGAATACTTTAGATGACTTTTTGCTAAAGGCAATAGCATATGGTGGAATCAGTCCATCCTTTTTCTTCAACATGATACCTTTGTGTTTCCCGTTTGGTGTAAAGCAGTGAACATTGTTTGAACGCCACGCAGTAACATACAAGTTGTCGTTATCAGCAGCTGCTACACATATAGGATAGTTAAAATCACCGGAGGTGTAGGAGAACAAAATTGTTCCATCCTGCTTTATTCCATATAACGTGTGATTGTCTGCATCACAACAATATAATGTCTTATCCTTTTCATAGTAAAGTGAATACATTGCACCTTTTCCAGCGTTGATTGTGTTAAGACGTTGACCTTCTCTGTTGATAATGTATATTAAACCTTCATTCCCCAGGACTATGTCATTGTCTATCAAGGTTATGCCAAAACAACCTATTGGTACCTTTATCTTCTGTTCTGCTCTCATTGTACTGGTATTTATAATTTGTATAACGTCCTTCCTAGGTAATGTAACAATAGCTTCCTCTTTGTCTGGTACTACAACTATTCCCCGTGGTTTCCCTTCTAAGCCTATACCATTTAGCTGTTCACCATCATCAGATAACACCATTACGTCAGTGCTGGACCAATTACATAGCAATAAATGATCATCTATGGTTACTCCTATACCAGTTATATAAACATCATGTTTACATTTAAAAGGTATTTTTTAATCGAACTCAAACTTGTTTTGAATGGCTGGTTTAATGGCAGGATTCTTGCCTTGTGCTTGTAGAGCTTTTGGAGGTTGATAATTCATATCAGACGGGTTCGTTTCGATGGTAATGGATCCAATGGTTTTCATCATGGACAATAAATTCTATTCTTTAAATACAAGTTGTGGAAAAGTCAGTGATGAAATTAATTTATCCAAATCTTCTAATTTTCGGGATAAATCTGCTTCCAGTGTTTTCATAAAACGAAAGATGTGTTTCTCGGACCCGTGTTTGGTTACGAAATCGAATTTATGTGAAATATCTTGAATATCTGACATGTATATTTCGACAGATTCCATTTCCTCCCCTGTTTTCGCTATTATTTTTGAATTAGCCGCATTGACATCTAGCATGAGTTTTTCTTCGATATCGTCAATGCGTTTCAAAATTCGAGATCTAAATATCTCTACTCCTCGCTTTACACTATCTGTACTTAAATTCCACGTTCCCTTGCTTTTTTTTGCTTTTGTTCTTTAACCTTAGTGGCAGTATTGATCAAATATTCAACCTCAGATGAGAAATCGTCAAACAGGGTGGCACTTTTGACTCCTTTTGCAGCGAAATCTAACGGCTTTATTTTCTCGCATGTACGATTTTCGTCTGCTATGCATGATTTACAGCAGATGTCGTCATGATCGGAACAGTAAAAATCAAGAACCATATCTTTGTGATCAGAACAGAACTCATTCAGTTCAAAAGAGGTATCCGCTGATACTTGGGCATCAATGACGTGATGCGACATAAAGGCTTTAAATGTTCCGTGGACGCTGAAACAGTCGGGACATAGTGACTCGTCACAATCACTGCAATATTTGACGGCTACTGAAGAATTCGTTGCTCTGGAGCAACGCTCACAGTTTTGTGATGAAGCCATATCTTCTCTGAAATCAAATGTAATAAATATAGATTACAATAGAACACAGTGAATTCAGTATTCGTTGAATAGTAGCTTTCCTGGTTTTCATAGGTATACCACAGTTCACTGAAATTACACTTTAAATTTATAATTTAATAACAGAAATAGTTTCTCCAGATATTCCTGTCTGTGTATACTAAATGTTTTTTGCAAAATTACTTCAAGAAATGTCTTTTAAAAATTGCTTTATGACGTTCCCATATGGAAAATTAGGCGCTAAACGGTTGATAGAAACCTCTCAGTGGCACCCCCTTCAAATGGCGCCCAGGCCACGTGCCCTACCTGCCATACCCTATATACGCCACTGATTTTACTGAATCCAAGTCAATCAACATTTTCCCAAACTCCTAAATGAAACATGACAAACGGAGAAATATCCTGGTTTTCCTGGCCATACCACAGTTTACTGAATCACACAACATACATTTTCTATTATAATTATTCAGTAAAATCATAAACCTTTAAATTAACAAGGGCAACGTAATGCATGGCGTATCCCCTCCCATAACCAATTGATCGGGTGACCTTGACCTTAAAAGTAAACAAGGTTTCAGATTATCTTCAGTACTAAGTATGTACAAAGTTTGGTCAAAATCCATTGAAGGATGTTGATTCTAAAGTGTTCACAAGGATGTTACGTGGTAAAGATTTGACCTGGTGACCTTGACCTTTGACCTATGACCTTGAAAATCAATTGAGTTCCAAATTCTGTTAAGGACTAAGTCTATGCCAAGTTTAATTAAAATCCATTGAAGGATGTTAATTCTAGAGTGTTCAAAAGGATGTTACGGAAGAACGGACGGACGTTAGCGTTACTATATTCCTTCGTAACTTCGTGGGCGAGGGGATAAAAACAATCAGGAATATTAATGATAAGATGAAAGATGACAAACGAAGAAAATCCAAATACAAATACGACATGACTAACACATCGCTAACCATTACACCTATGGTGCGGTCAAGACTAGCACACCGCTAACTATAACACCTCCGCGGTGGTCATGACGAGCACGCCGCTGACCGGTACACATCTAAGAAGGTCTTGAAGAGCATGTTTCTAACAATTACACCTCTGATACGCTAATGACGAGCACGCCGCCGCTAACTATTATACATCTGATGTGGTCATAGAGAGCACGCCACTGACCGGTACACCTCTGATACGGTAATGATCACTACAACACTAAGCGGTATGTACAACTCTGGGGTACTAATAAGGAGCACGTCATCGATGGTTAGATCTTTCAAGTGGTAATGACCAACACGTCGCTGACCATTACACCTCTGAGGCTGTCATAGCTAGCAAACCGCTAACCATTTCACCTATGAAGCGGTCATAACGAACCCGTCACTGACCGTTACATATCTGATGTGGTAATAACGAGCACACCGTAAACCATTTCAAGTCAGAGGCGGTCATAACTAACACACCGCTTACCCATCCACCTATGAAGCGGTCATAACGATCACGTGACTGACAGTTACACATCTGAATTAGCCTTGGGAAGAACGCTACTAAACCTTACATTTAAAATTCTAAATAATTTCACCCAGCCAGAAACAGAAATAATTATGGGTGACAATCATAATGTTGCATAATAAATAAGTGGTTGCTGGTATATGACAAGCGATATATATATTTCTTAGTGATACCATTGCGAGAATAAAGTGATATTTTTTGGCGAGATGTTGATTTTATCTGTGTTGTAGTAGACCAACAAGCTCGGTAGGATATCTTTAGTACCTGGTCAGTGAAACAACAGCCGCATGGAGAATACTTTTATATTTTGTCATTTGGCCCGATCGGGAATCGTACCGTTCCATTACCGCAATCGTGAAGAGCATGGTAATAATTGTATCACAGAGGGAGTTATATGCTATATATACGTCGATTAAATATGACATTTTAAAATAATTTCATGCAATGAGAACATAAATCATTATCACGTGACAATCACATGCTAATATTTGTTTGTATGTAAGTAACATGCACACGTACATTGTAAAATAATTTCTATTGTCGTCACGTCATTGGCATGCTATCATAGGGCGTAAATAATTAACACACGAAGGGTGCCAAATATGGAGCAGGATCTGCTAACCCTTCCGAGGCACCTGCCTTTACCCTCGGTTTTTAGTGATACTTATGTTGCTCGATCTTTAGTTTTCTTTGTAGTGTTTGTACTTTTGTCATTTCTTTTTGACCACTATAGTGTATGTCCCTCGTAATACGATTCTGATTACCTCTTTGATATCTTCAAGTTTGTCGCATAATGGATGTATCCCTGCAGAGAATGTCTGCCTTCGGGGACTAACACACATGTAATGACCAGTGTGCTTGTAATACCCTCGGGGACTAGCACTTAGATTCTGACTGCCTGAATAGTAAAATCATTGGGGTCTAAATGGGGTACTGAATTCATGAGTGATATAACCCTCGAAGACTAACACTGAGGTTCGGACAACAGGGCTGGAAAAAAATCCCCAGTAACTAACAAAGAGGTTCTGACTATATGGTTTGTGAACACCTAGAGGACTAAAAATGAGGTTCTGACTACCAGACATGTAAAGATCTCGAGGACTAACACTGAGATTCTAATTACGGGGCTGGTAAAACCAGCGGGGACTAATACCCATGTTTTGAAAAGTAAATCCTTTGGGGACTAAATGAGGTATTCATTACCTGACTGGACACTAAGGTTCTGACTACAGGGTTGGTAAAATCCCGGGGACTACCTCTCATATTCTGACTACAGGGCTGGTAAAACCCCGGAGACTACCTCTCAGATTCTAACTGCAGGGTTGGTAAACCCCGGGGACTGCGTCTCATATTCTGACTACAGGGTTGGTAAAACCCCTGGGTCTAATTCTCAGATTCTGACTACAGGGCTGGTTAAGCTCTGGGGACTGCCTCGCAGCTTCTAACTACAAGGCTGGTAAAGCCCAGGGGTCTACCTCTCAGATTCTAACTACAGGGCTGGCAAAACCTCGGGGACTACCTCTCAAATTCTGACTACAGGGCTGGTAAAACCTCTGGAACTACCTCTCAGATTCTGAATACAGCGCTGGTAAAACCCCGGGGACTACCTCTCAGATACCGACTACAGGGCTGGTAAAACCCCGGGGACTACCTCTCAGATTCTGACTACAGAGCTAGTAAAGCCCCGGGGACAACCTCTCACATTCTGACTATAGAAATGTTAAAACCATTGGGAACTAAAGAATACACTGGATACATGGCTGGTACAACCGTCTCGGACCAACACTGATGTTCTGACTACAGAGCTAGTAAATACACCGGGGACTAACAACGATGTATTGAAGACATGGCTGATTGAACCCTCGTGAACTAACACCAAGGTTCTGATTACAAGGCTGGTAAAACCCCTGGGACTACAGATCCTGGATCGTTTAAGTTAACATATATTTCGTATCGTTTGCATTTTTCGTTCGTTTCGTTTGCGTGTATCGTTCGTTCGTTTTTCGTTTTCCGGTTGTCAGCACAGAATCCGAATAATTATATAAATATAAATTCTGAATAATTATATAATTATATAAATATAAAGTCATATTTGGAAGTCAAATATATGATACTTAAAATTAAATCATCAATATAATTATTAAACACATTGATAATATAAACTATTTAATATACATTGTATTATCTTATTACTTTACCGACTAATTTATCATTTATATATTCAATTTGTATCAATTGCGTATAAATATAAGACTAGTTAATTACGTTTGCACAAAAGTCATTCAAATAATAACATGATACTATATTGTTTTTCTGTATGATCGTTTGTCATTGGATAATATATGGTTACATGTACGCTCCAATGATTCGTTCGTGTATCGTGTGTTCGTTTCGTGTATTGTGCGTTTTTCGTATCGTTCGTGTGAAGCGTTTGTTCGTTTGCGTTTCGTGCATATTGTAAACTTATACGACCCAGGATCTGTACCTCGCAGATACTCTGACTGCATTAATATTAAAACCATTGAGCACTAAATGCTGTACTGGATACATGGTTGGTACAACCTTCGTGGACCAACACTGAGGTTCTCATTACAGAGCTGGCAAAACCCAGAGGATCAACACCGATATTCTGACTACAGGGCTAATAAAAACCCCGGGGACTAACACAGAGGTTCTGACTACATTGCTGGTACAACCTTCGTTGACTAACACTAATATTCTGACTACATGACTGGTAACATCGCGGGGACTACCTCATGGATATTCTGACTACATTAATATTAAAACCATTAATTAGGGACTAAATGCTGTACTGGATAAATGGCAGGTACAACCCTGATAACTAACAATGATGTTCTGATTAAAGAGCTGGTTAAAACCCAGGGGACTAACACCGAAGTTCTGACTACAGAGCCAGTAAATACCCCAGGGGCTAGCACCGATGTTCTGGCAAAAGGGCTGGTACAAACTCTCGGGGACAAACACTGATGTTCTGATTACAGAGGTAATACAAACTCCGGGGACTAACATCGAGTTAAACATGGCTGGTACAACCCTCGTGGACTAATACTGAGGTTCTGACTACTTAGTAAGCAAAACTCCTGCGGATTAACACTGATGTTCTGACTACAGGGCTTGTAAAACCATGGGGAACTAACACTCATATTATTACTACAGGGATAGCAAAATCCTGAAGGGGGTTATTTTTAAGAAGTTAGTGACATAGAGAAATAACAAAGTTGTGAATAGCGGTGATATATGATTGCTATGAAATCAACATCATTGATGTCAGGAGTGTTATAATTTTAATGGGCATATCTTTTAAATGAACAAAAAAATGCACCATCATTCTACAAAGTTCCATTTTTTTTTTCAATTTAATTACATAAAAACAATTAGTTATAATTTTTATAGTATTTTTTGTATATTGCATGACACCTTTCTCATTATAAATGAAGATACATACTAAATATGTTCTTAAAATATGTCAAAATAGGCATTTAAAAAAATGAAAATTGATGTAGGTTGGCTTATATGTATTAGATAAACAGAATACGTGCTTTCATATATCTTGTCTTTCATATAGAGTTTTCATTCTTTTGAAATAACATTTTGAGAAGTTACAAATAATTTTAGCATTCTAAACTAATATGCCACACTCCTGACATAAATACAGTAAATCTAGATTACATTTGCGGTGAGGAGTTCTTGTCAGAGTGAATGATTGAGAACCACGGGGAAGCTAATTGTGCAGTTACCAGGCCTTATAAATTAATCTTAAAGTCATTTAAAGTTTGATGGGATAAATTTGTGTAGTGCAAATAAATAACACAATAATCACGGGGAAAACAATAACAACTATGAATCATGTTTTAATATTTACCTTTAACCCTTAGAAATATAAGCTTTTGAAGAAAAAATACTTGGTTTGGAAAATATATGTTGGTTTTATTATTTTCAGCTAGACAGGTTTATTTTCAGTAGGATGTAAGGAGTTTGACAATTTTTAAGAAATAGATAATCATATGTAATCTTTGTCTCGTACAAAATCCTTGTAATTGTCTCAAAAAGTTATTTACTTTTCAATAAGCATTATATTCTTGAAAAGATGTATAAATGGTGGAACATTGTGTGGTCAATGTTTATTATTCAGGGCTTCGCAATTCCCATTTCCAGTTACCCGGGGAAAGTGAAAATTCATGCTGTGAAAGTAAATTCGTGTTCGTAGTTTTCCGTAGAGTAAGTTATTTGCCCTATGAAACAATCATAAACTGGTTCCTTTAATTCGTACGCTTTGTGTCCTTATTCCGTTGATAATTATCGCTAGTAACGGTAACAGTTACGTAAATGTCGACTTTAAATAGAATGAGACTTAATAAATATTCAAATGTTTCAAAATTAAAACAGAAATCGTCCAGTTCAACCGTTGCTGATTACACGATATTGACAGAAAGAAAGACTAATATCGTCTGTATGAAGAGGAAACGATAAGAAATCAGAGATGACTTATTACAAATTAGTCCCCCCCCTGAAAATGAAATAAACTTATACCTGAAAGTATACTTCTTTTAATACTTTATTCACTCAAGACACACAGCCAATATGTAACATGAGGCAATGAAAAGACAATATAATATATAACATGACAGTTTACATTATGTTCCATTGTATACGTACGATGTGTTAGTCTTTTAAAATATGACTGGCCGGGAATGAACGGATTTAAATAACATTTAGTAGTTCTATTTTACCTAAATAATCTTGTTAAATAATTAATATTTTCTGTAAAACAATTGTTCCGTTGTGTGCGAGTCACGCTGGGATTTAAAACAATGTACACTTATCTATATGACAAAATTAAAAAGACAAAGATTATTAAACCTGTTCTTGTCTTACATATCCAATCTTTTAACCTTTTATATTCTTTAGGGCACATTCAGTTTGATTGGTTTGACAAACAAAAATTTCGAAATATAAAGAAAAAGGGGGGGGGGAGTGTTGAATAAACGAAATAGTTAGAGTATGTTTCTATATTTGGCTACATGTAAAATTTATTTGAAAGAATGAAAAATATTTACTTGGCGATAAAATAAATATAAGATACAGTACTATTGAAACAAAAGAATCGGCCCGTATTGGATATAACTGGTTTCTTTTTCCGCATGAGTACTCAGCTGAAGGCCGAGGTGCGAATATAGAAACACGTTATATCCAATACAGATAACTTCTTTTGTTTCAATAATAATGTAGATAACTTGTACAATAATAGTGTTTTTGAAAAACAAACCAAAAACAAACAAATGGTATGGCATTTAATCTAACTACAACTTTAACATTGATTTATTTATTTATATATCACCAATCGATTGTGCATTTAAAAAACAATGTCAAGTATTATATATCCCTATGTACCTATAAACCCGATATATTGTGTTAATTACTATGGTAAACTATAATACGGTAATTTATAAGAATAATGTTATTATTGTCATAAATGAATAATAAAATCAATTTAATAAATTATACTTTTTAACATAGATCGTGTTATTGTCAATAAAGTGCGCCTTTATAAAAATCGTTCGTCCAACAATAAGAGGTAACTGTTGAACACATGTAATTAGACGACTAACACATATTTGATGTGGAAACCGATTTCGCTCTTAAATTTGTCTTACAAAGTTTTTCTCAGTGACAGAAAGACTGGTCATTTAGGAAAGGTAATAATATGTATACAAATATATTTTTGTAGGCATTCATACGCCGATAGACAAACACATTTCGCAAAATAACACTGTATCAAATCTGACGAATTTTGACATTTTAGGGTAGAAAACACACACTGAACGTGCGGAAATGATATAATATGAACGAAATAAATTGATATCACACATTACGTTTCTTTTTTTTTACGCGTTTTCATTTTTTTTGTTAGTTAATACTGTGGGTTAATATACAACTAAATGTGGATTTCTATATATTTTTCAGATCACTATATTCAGCGATGGATATTTAGCAGATGCAATATGATGAACATTTAAAAAAAAAGAACGAACTTGGCATCTAGAAAAAATTTAAAATATGGATTTCGAGTTTTTCTTTTGTCATTTGCATTGGTCATTTTTAAGCACAGATCAAGAATGTACGCACGAGTGTATTTTTTTTTGCTTACGATCCAGGGAAATTGTTATATTTTGTTTGAAAACGAGTTTAAATAATTTTCCCGTTTAAATAATCAGGTGAACGATATTAACCTTGTCACAAAAATGGGTCAAATTATTAAAGTACA